>JAWDGP010004161.1:0-22113 GCA_033675545.1 Elysia crispata
GGGATAAAGTGATTTGTTAATCTATATTCGGTCGCAAGTTACTGGACCTACACGTATTTTGTCATTTTTCTGAGCATTAAAAACAAGTTGCTTTTGATTTTAAAATGTTGTGCAAGTTTAAACGATTAATATATTTTTCCCTTTTCGTATCCTACTGCTCCATGTAGCTTTAGCTTAGTTTTAACATTTTTCGCAATATGTAAAAAGGATTTTTTTTCACATTGAGTCTCAACCATATATTTTTGCTTGTCTTGAAGGACTTGAGATTCGCATAATTTTCTTACAGTCACGATGCAACGGATTAATAATTGAAATTCAAAACAAGTCTAGAAACATGGCGGTGAGTTAAAAATCGGGGCAGATATTTTTTCCGGTTCACTTTTCAATTCTGAGGATCTTAACTTAAAAGTAAACCCTGACTGTTTTAAAGACATCAGCAGCGATCTAACACCGTGACATCTCTCTTTTTCTATTCCTCTATCTCTTAATTTATAATTATTATGCTTGTTTGACTGTGAGAGAATGAGAGAGTAAACCCTGACTGTTTTAAGGACATCAGCAGAGATCTAACACCGTGACATCTCTTTTTTATTCCTCTATCTCTTAATTTATAATTATTATGCTTGTTTGACTGTGAAAGAATGAGAGAGTAAACCCTGACTGTTTTAAAGACATAACCAGCGATCTGACACAGTGATATCTATCTTTTTTTATTCCTCTATCTCTTATTTTATATTATGCTTGTTTATCTGTGAGAGAGTGAGAGAGTAAGCAGCATAGTGTGAGGCCTGGATGGGGTTGTTACAATTCTTTTCTCGGCAACTTAAAAAAGAAGTGCTCCAATCAATAAAGAAATCAGTTGGATTCGAGCTAACCAGGTCTCCAAAATTAATAATCGTTGTTTTTATTGAATGAAAAACGAAATAAAGGATTTTTGGGTTTGATCCATCTAATCAACATTTACCCAAAGAAAAGTCTTTTTATTTGAACGTATTTTCATACAATTAATGACAGATCCAATAAAAATTCAAAGGACCAGATATTAGTTATAAGGAAGGCAAACACTCTAATGATACCAGATTTTTATCTCAATTATTTTCTCTAGATGAATATATAGTGACATTTGTATAACTAGGTTTTACGTTAAGTTTTTTCTCGTTGGTTTGTTAGTATAGCGTCTGATTGTCTTTCTTCCTCCACCTATACACCCCCGACTTCGGCGCTCTTTCTTCCTTTGTTCAAATAAAGGTTAATTTAGCCCATCTCTAACCGCTCTCTGACGCATAGCCAATTACAATACCCATCAAACAGGAGTGATTCAGTTCCATGCTAATTATTAAAAAAATATAATCCTCTCATACACTTAAAACCCCAGTCAGTTGTTTTTCTTTATTTCATTCGAATACAATCTTTTATTGCAGTATATAATTAACCTAACATTATGAGTAGATTATATAATGTGCTTTATCATAATCGGAGGACATGTAGAAAATATAAATCTGCAGAGTTAGTAAGCTCTTAAGTTCCAACTTGTTCAACATTAACATCATCTAAGTCCATCTGTGAATCTAATAGCTTCTCTCAGTTACTTGTATTCTGGTTTGCACCATCTTAATAGGATTTCCTTGATAGGGAATTGTGATTTCATAAAGAGTTTGGCTACCTAGTGGGAAGTCATGAGTTCTACTTTCAGTTGCTGTAAGCGTATCTCAGCATTTGTTAGCGTCTGCAAGAATGCACATTTATGTGAAATTTGAAGTAAAATTGGGAAGCATATAATGCACGCAAGAAAATATTTACAACAAATTTTTTGGTTCTGCTTAGATATTCGAAATGCTTCTGACTGTTGAACAGAACCGATTTGACTTTCTAAAAGTGACATAACTCTGCGAAATCGCATTCCCTAGTGTACAGGACAAGCCTATCCAAGCTATTGGAAGAATACAGTCAACTTATAGATGTAAAACCTGAGAGCGTTGAAATCGAGGCGTTTACTATTACTATAGAGTTTAGAGCAGCATATCGCAATATCTGGGAATAACAGAAGGCTACTTTTGATTTGTTCGTTTCGCAGCGATAAAAAAGATTAGTAACAATCTTTTCTGTGTAGGAATTTTAAACTATAATATATCAAGATTATTGCTGTGGGCTTTTAGAAATCTTGTTCAGAAATTTAGACCGAAAAACTTATTGATCCATATTTTGGTCTTCTTGCCTTTAAAGCGCTTTGACACAGCTTGGGTAGCCATCTTATTATAAGCACTTCTCACTTACAATTTTGTTCTTAACTTGAAAACCATACACTTTTTTGTTTTTTTGTTTGCTTGTTTGTTTTTGTATTTTTTTTAAATTAAAGCACCGATGAAATAATAAATGGCAAAAGTTTTTAAAGAACATCTTTTGAAGAGGTAGATTAAAATTGCAAATTACAAAACACATTACTTCTCGGAATGTTACTATTGTGGAAAAAACTACTTTCTCTCAGAGTTATTTCAAGTTTTAAACTGCGCGGGTTGGTCTGAGATCAATCAGCTCACAATTTATCATTCCGTCGGGATCGAATAAGTCCGAAAGCGACTACGCGAGTTGGAAATTTTGTCAACAACTGTTAATATACACACACCCTGATAGATGGCTTTTTCCTGCAACGTCGATGAGATGTGTGCTTAACTGGTCGCGTTCTCTGGATATAAGATGCGCCACGATCTCAGATGTCAGTAAAGAATCAATTCCATTGTGTCAAGTGTAACCGATCTTAGATTAATGGACAAAAATACTTGGAGCTTATTTAAAATTATATGACTTGCTACTTTAATCACATTCTTTTATGAAGAATAAATTTCACCAATGTCAGTAAAATAAAGTATAGATCAAAAACACCTTTTTTTCAAAATACATTCTCAATACTAGTCTACATTGAATAAAAAAGCTATTTTCAAACCTAAACCCGCACTTAAACATCAAAACAGTATATTGTTTCAAAACCTTATCCTGCGCATGGTAATGGTCTGTTTACAAAAAAGTAAAACCTACAGCGACTCACCTTAACGGCTGATTTTCTTTCTTCGTTTTTACTTTAAGCAATTGTTCATTTTTAAATCAATATTTTTTTTTGTTTGCAAGTTATTTTGCATCCTAATCTTGTACTTTAGCAGCTAAAAATTGACAGCAGAAAAAATTAAACCAGACAAAGTTTTTATATCATCGTAGTATTTAATATTGACAAATTATGTTTTTGATAATCAAGCAACTGTCTTATCTGGGGCAGTATGTGTAAGGCAAAGATAGCAGGAGACCTGTTTATATCTGTTTCCTTATCAACATGTTCGGAAAAGAAAACTTGCACATGATGAATATATCAAGAGGTTTCCCGACTACTCTCGAATCTGCGAGAAAGCCAGGAGTATATCCTTTGGTCTCGCCAGCACAACCAATTATCAGTGATGAGTTTTTTACAAGATTTTCTTCCTTTGCACCATGCCTTGCATCCAGTTTTTCAATGTAGCCGGGATTATCACCAACATCATTAATATTGTCGTGTTTGTCAAGCTGGGCCGAGCCGAGTCCACCAACATCAGCTTCCAGGCTCTCGCCATATGTGACCTGGTTTTGTCGGTGCTGTCTGTGTGGACGTTCACATCTACAAGTCTGTGGCTATCCACAGTCAGTCTGCCTTTTGAACCCTTATTCTGTTGCTATTCTCACCGGAAGTGGCTTTATGGAACTTCGTGGTCCGCTGGGGCGCGCTCATAACGGCTTACATCAGTCTAGAGCGGTGTCTGTGTATCTTGAAACCACTTAAGGTCAAGAGAATTCTGACACCTAAAGTGACCACTGTCGCTGTCATGGTGATGCTTGTGTTAACTATCGGCCTCGGGGCTTTATACCAGAATAGGCATATCAAATACAAGTTTGTCTGGGAGTGCTGTCCCACCGCTTACAACAAAACCATCCCGGTGGTGATTCGCATCAAAACGTCTGAGGTCCTGTTGCTAGGCGCAGTCGTCAACACCTTTGCAGGATTGATGGCGCCAATCGCAGCCTTTGTTACAGTTGTTGTCTGGCACGGTGTATCTAGGTATCTATTTAGAGCGTGCTTCCGCCTGGCGAAGGGAGACAAGTTCTACCGCAGCTCACACAGTTAAGACCCCTGGGAAAGGAACTCAAGAAGAGACTTCTACGTCGCAGAAAGAACAACGTGTCATCAGGATGGTGATCAGTATAGCAGTTGTATTTATCGTGTGTCTCACTCCAAGCACTGTACATATTTTCATCATGGGAATATTTCCTCAATTTTCATTCGATGCGCAGTATGCCAACATTTTTAATACAATGTTTATATTAAGCTGTCTTGGATCATCTGTGAATGCCAGTGTCAATATCTTTATCTACCACAGGATGGGCTCAAGATACAAGACTACCTTTCGACAAATATTTCGGATTCGCGACAAAGACTCCACTTCAAACTGATCTAAATAGAAATATGAGATAGTGTAGAAACTTCTTGATTTGGACTGATAGAATTTCTCCGAAAAGCAAAAGGAAGTGAGAGGAAAAATGTGCAGTTCTTTTCTTCAAGTAGTTTCTTTTGGGCAAGTTTTTAAGAGGTTAGATATGGGAAAAGTTACTTCTGTTATAAGGGAAAAGTTAACCTTACAACATAATTATTATTACATTCTATTAAACCGTACAATATGATAAAATTAGATCTAAGTATAAGTGTCAACAAATTCTATCCTATGCGACCAAAAGCTTCCAAATTGAGAGATGAACAAAAGCCTCATAGCTGTCAATCTACATATAGGGTAACTGTCTGACACAGTACCCAAGGTAACCTTTTAATGTCGAGGTTAGGTTGTTAGATGCTTAAGCACCGCTATTTTAATTATACTATTTTGCAGGCCTTTTACTTAAAAAAAAATAAAAACAGCAACGCCTGAAGAATCTCTTAGCGATAATATTGCCCTCTTATTCCAAAGAGTTGCTCTTTGCTTGTCAAACTTTATGAATAAATTTTGGGTTTTTATTTAAGGGTACAAGTAGCGACTGCATTTCATTTTGAATGATAAAATAACAAGATAAATCAGTTCTCGAGACTGACTGCTGCTGTTAAGATGTCTTCAAGAAATCATGAGATTGAACATCTTCTCAAGATTTAAAGAAAGCAGTGTCTGAAGCAGCTAGAAGGTAAAACAAATATTTGTGCGCGAGTCAATTTAAACGATACTGCTTGATCTCATCAACCTCTAGCAGAGTCTCAATAAGCTGGCAACATCGTCCGTTAACATCTGATAAAAAAATAGGAAAGACTGCAACAGTTGACAAGCATTACTATATATATATATATATATATATATATATATATATATATATATATATATATATATATATATATATATATCCATATATATATGGATGCGAGACACACAGTGATTGTGATAGAGTAAAGCCTCGATCGAGTGGTACTTACTTTTTATAATGTGTTAACCACTGTATAGTTGTATGGAATAAAGAATTTGTCGTGGAAGCAATGATAGTGCATTCCACAGTTTATGAACTCTAAGGGTATAATTTGTCTAAAAGCTTATCATTTTTGTCCTAAGCGCCCACAAGCAATTTTTTAAAATTTTCAATCAAAGATCCTATTGGAGGAGACATTGATTGAATAGTTTAACCAATTTTTGTTGCACATCAAAAATGTACCTCTCTCTCTCTCTCTCTCTCTCTCTCTCTCCCCTTTTCCTTTCTTCTCAAGTTTAGTAGGTGAATGCATTCAACTAAGATAATTGGACCTTAAATCATTGTTCAAATTTCGTGCCTGTAGTGTTGCCGATAAAAGAAATTTTCAACCGACTCAGTCAGATTGATGAAAAATTGAATGTCGTTGAATAACTCGATTTATATAGTTTCAAGTCACAATGTTATCAAATAGCTCTAAAATTACAAAACAATACAAAACAAGTAGGTTTTCATACTGACGTTTTGTATCATTCAACGAAGAAAATATCAAGATAGCAAATTATAACTAAACACATTTTAAATTTCTTAATTTTTCCCGATTTGCATGTTGTCTCTCTTGATGTCATTTGTCACACCACAGGACACATCATCAAGAGACGTTCTTACAGATCGGTTGCGAAAAAATATAATATTTCTATCTCACGAATTTAATCAGAAATAATTCTTAAAAGAAGCTTAAAAAGAATGATTTTTGTGCCGTGGTAGAAACTGAACACTCGCTCCCTATTTAGAATTTTTTTCAACTATTTTAGGTCGGTGCTTAAAATACGTTTCTATAAATAGACATTGTTCTTTTAGCTTTTTCATTACAATGTTGCTTTGTCATTGTTTTCCTCTGCTACTGTATGTAATTTTTTCATTTTAATTTGCTACATGCAGTTAAGATCATTTCAGATAAAACGTAATCAGAAAAGACGGACCGCTATTGATTTTCTCTAATGAGATAAGATTTCACCTATAAAATGAGATTGCAGAGCTATGAAATGTAATCTAAGATCTAAAAAACGTATCACGACTAGCCGATTATGTCTCACAACTACTTTAAAAACTTGAAGTGAATTTAACCTTGTTAATGCACGGACTATAGAAGATCAAGATTTTATTATTTTTAGGAACTATTCACAAATTTGCCAAAGTTTTTTCTATTGAGTATCAGACATAAATTCAGAGTTTTAGTATAATTTAGCAGACCAATTTTGAAACAAAAAAAGGTTGACTCTTAGAAAAAAACAGTTGAAAAATGAACATAATAATAAAAATAATAATAATAATAATAATAATAATAATAATAATAATAATAATAATAATAATAATAATAATAATAATAATAATAATAATAATAATGATGATGATGATGATGATTATGATCATAATGATAGAGCAAACAAAATAAAAAACAGCACAAAAACAATAAAAGGTATCTTGAACATTCGTAGAGATTAATTAGTTTAGTCTGGTCAACAATAAAAAAGACAATAATGACATTAAAAGCGACGCGAACGACAACTCACAACTAAAACGAGAAAGACAAAAAAAAGGACAGCAATAACAATATAGGGTATATTGAACAGTCGTACAGATTCATTATTATCTTCTCTGCAAATTATTCTATCTGCATTGAACAATCAATGTAGTACCAAAATACTTTTTCTCATTGTATTAGTATAAAGGGAAAATCTAACTTTTATATGCAGTTCACCTATTCGGTTATTAAAATATACTGATATTAATCGTTATCAGCTGACCGCCCAGAAATCGTTGATGGCCGGAAACACTTGCTTTCTAATTAACTGAAAACGATGGTGATTGTTACGTTTTCGAAATATTCGGGGTTTTTTCCTCAGGTGTTAAGCTAGCTTAGCCTCGCTATTATCGTCCATTACAAGCATGTGGGTATGTCTTACACCACTGAGGATGAAGCAAACATTAAATGATTATCAGTTATGCATTACGCCATTCGAGGATAAAGCAAACATTCAATGATTATCAGTTATGCATTACGCCATTCGAGGATGAAGCAAACATTTCAATGTTTATCAGTCATGTCTTATATCACTGAGGATAAAGCAAATATTTTTTCAAAGTTTATCAGTCATGTCTTACACCATTTGAAAGTGAAGAAATTTGTCATCAGTCATTGAACTAAATTCCACATTACAGTAGTTCCAATGTACGGGAAAATATGCAAGGTTTTTACAAACTTATACAAACGCTCAATTTAGCGAAAGGAAGAAAAAATGCGCATTTCGTAAGGTTTGTGCAACATTTTATTTAATATTCTAATGTGCTTTTTCATTTTCTCAGTACTGCAATTCTCAGCTTTATCAAACTAGTTAATAATTTTTTTTTTAAGTTTAGAACAGAAATAATGACCTTTTTCTTGGAAAGTTGTAAATCTTTATTTATTTAACTGTTTTGAGCTCCTGCTCAATCCAGGCTGTAAGGCTGTTTTTCACACTATGTTGTTACTGGTATGACTTTGAGATTTTTTTCCCTTTTCACAGAATTTAAGACTTTTATGAAAAAAGCTTTCAGCATTCTTGCACTAGATAGGTGTAGATAGAAAGCTCTAGATGTGAGAAACTTTAAAAATTTAATTTTGTTGAACTGACACACGACTGTTTCCTATCTTATCCTGTACTAAACCTTGGGTTTTACTCAAAATGTCCCTTAAAGCATTCATTTTTTCGTTGAACAACAACAACAACAACAACAACAACAAAAAATCCTTTTAATAGGGTAGCATAATTATCACGTGGCATATCATATCGATCTACATAGGTCTAAGATTGTGGATTTTTTAAACGATTACACTCAATAAGATTTTCAATGATCATATAGATAAACATTTAGATTAAGAGAAAGTGAAAAAGAGAGAAATCGTCAAGATGTTAAAGAGATAAAACAGAAAAAAATAAGAATAAAACACAGAGCCTACCTTTTAAATTCATTACCGGTACCCTCTCTTGGCCCCAAAAATCTAGGTTTGTTCTTGTAGACTGGCACGACGCTTATGAATCTTATTTTCACATTATCTGCCCAATGAGTGGTCGTATAATTAATGATAAAAGGATGATGTCGCTCTAGGAAATGGTATGAAATGTTGGCTTCAAACAGTAGATGCTAAGCCTTTTTAATGTAGTGGAAAAAAAAGACCGTATGGAAACCAGTAATTAAAATATGTTCATTGTTCTGTCCAATCAAAAAGCTAGCGGTGTTCCTATTAATTATTACAATTTCCACCAAAGGAAAGCTTAAGCGTAAAATCTCTCACATCAATATGAAAAAATGTGATAATAGCCTAAAGATGTATGATTGAAGAGAGTTAATGAAAACATATTCAACCTTAATTTCGGAGTCAGCAGAAATTCCACTATAAAAATTAGTATTTTAATATATTCATCAGTTAATAACATTTAGCTAAAGAGTTCCGTTAACCTACATTTAGTAACTTTACTAAACATAAACGTATCTTATAATATTTTTACTGGGCATTACAAATATGTTGGTTTTAATCCCAAATAAGTCACAAGACTTTAAGACCAGAGTATTATTTTTTTTCGTTTTTTATTTTGTATTCTACTGCTTTTTATAGCTTCAGTTTATACTTTTTCGCAAAGATATTCTTTCCACTTTCATATGTTTTTCCTTGCCATGAGAGGTAAGTATATTTATCCTACAGTCAAAGGAATGATCCGCTGAGATTCAACACAAGTCTTGAGTGTGTCGTCACAAATCGGGGCAGACATTTGTACAAATCATATAGTACTCGGATATCTGTGTAAACCGCCGATTGAATTAGTAAACTTCACAACATACAATGATAGACACAAGTTTAATTTTATTTGTTGTAGCTTCAAGATCTTCTGCACTATTTCTAAAATACGTCTTCAATATTTTAACATTTGCGGACAAAAACTGAAGAAAATCCGATCATGTTTGATTCAAACTTTTACATTTTTTAAGTTTATCACTGAATAGTTTCATTTAGGAGATGAGAATGGTAACTTATTATTCTTTCTATCAAACTTTGTATTACGAATACTTAATGATATTAGGATATACAAAATGTATAATTCTATCAATGTCGTATTCACCGCTGGTTGGAGATAGTCAGAACTGATTTTAGGTACTTAGCTATTTGCTTGAATATTAACTGTTTAGAAATACACCAGTCTAATACTGTTAGACACTACAACTAGTTATTTTTTTTTTGCTTTTTAAGGATAAAACGTGGCAATTATATTTTCCACAATGAAAGACAAAAAGAAAACATAACAAAAACAAACCGAAAATTTTTATAAACCACAAATTTTGCGTCAGGGGCTGCTTCATTTTAAATTATTTGATTTGTCAAAAAAAAAAAAAAAAAAAAAAAAAAAATACACATCTCATTGACCAAATTTTGTATATTTCGTGCCAGCATCAAGGGAAACTGTGGCGCTTGTGATTGATAAAAATTTAAATGCGTGAGCTTGACAGCAAGACAAAATAACAAAATTACATTTTGAGTTGTTTGATCTGATTTTTTGGGTTGCCTGGACTTGCAAAAGTAGCATGATGCGTATATGTATATCTAACTTGAGTGGTGAATATAGGAAAAATTATAAATCACTCCGTCCTCCGATTGGCATAATCAATATAGTTGAAACAAACACATGGTTTTCATTATTTGATTTTTGTTCTTCCTTTTTCGTGTCCTTATGTACCCTTCCCTTTTGCCAATCTCCACCTGTCTTCCTACGTTCTACTAACTCCTAATGTCATATCACTTTAGCTGTGGTAGCAGAACCAGTTGGCGGAGTATGATGGCAGGTGAATATACCTATTTTTAAACATTATTATTTAAAAGGGTATGTTTCAACAACAAAGCATCAATCTATGATGCATCAAGAATAATTGATTCTTTGGTGCATAACTTTAAATGCTCCTGTGTAAACGAAATATGATCCTCACAATAAAGAAAAAATCCCATTATCAAATTAACAGTTAAGCTGCTGTTTTTGCATATGATAACTATTTGGCCTCAACGAGTGTAAAACCAATCAAAAATATCTGATAGAGAACCATCAAAACGCTTGTCAATCGATTTAATAGACAACAATAATCCTGAAGTCTTCAGAATAAAACCCTTCTTTTACGCCGCACTGTCAAAAGATATCTCAAAGTTATCCATTTGTAGCCTTACATTATTGAAGATAATAAGTATTTTTGGCAAAGGGTGGGTGGTACCATTAAAAGTTTTACAAAATGAAGCTATCCCAAACCTTTGCGTCTCTGGTGGAGCCAAAGAATAATAAATTAGTAATTCAGCGGAAGACCAAGGACATACTTCAAACAAATACTTGGTGAACATACGATTTTACACGACATTGAACCTACTCGTGCCTATGCTAAATTTGTATACTTAACTTTTAATGCGTATAAATAGATCAATGGAATTCTTTGAAAGTTTGATCACATTTATCGCTTTTATAAGCCAGGTTCGTGGCAGGTTCTGTCGTTAATCAAAGATTCTCATATGCATTAACTCGCTCGACTCAGTTTTAGCACCAGTGATCGAGGAATGAAACTGGTTTTGTTTGAAGGTTTCCGAAAACACTGATATGTCAGCACTGTTGCAGTACACGAGAAAACTAAAGGGTGAGAAGGAGAGCGAAACAGCTACCGAGGTCATATGTTTCCGATATTAGTTTTACGATATACACCAAAATCATTTGTCGACCAAATGATGTCGATTAAAATAACCGAATACAAAAATTTGGCATTTGAAAAATACGCAGATCAATATAAAAACTTTAAAGCTTTTTATAATAATAATAATAACTCTCTGCCACATTGTTATCCTCCCCATCTGCACTTGCATATCAAGTCCATTTTAGAATCTGATGATAAAACGGTTAAGCCTAAGTGCCATCTGCCTGCTCGAATGTTAGAATATTATAAATACATTGGTGATCCAAACAGATTTTTTAAAACAACCATAGCTGATTCAAATTACAATCTTTTTTAGTCGATCGTTGTAAAATCTAAGAAATCATTACAAGTACTGTGGCCTCTTTTTAGCAATTCATTGCAGAGCTGAAAACAAGATCACTAAGTGCATAATCTTTTACTAGTTTTCAATCTTCAAACAACACTTGAAAAATTAAAATGCTGTGTGGATAATTTAAAAACAAAAGTCATTTACTTTTATTCCGGTAAATTTAACCAGGCTTAAATTTTACGATGCGAAGTCAGCAGCTTCATACCATTTTCTAAAGCCTCATCATCGCATTAACATAAATTATACGACTACAAATGGGACTACTTTAAAGCAGGTAAAGAAAGCGTTAAGGTGTAACAGAATAAAGATGTACATCAAAACCTAGTAAACATGTATAAGGGGCTTCATTTTGGACCAGTGTACAAACTTGTGAAGCGTCGATTTAGAATTTCTATCCTAACTAGAACCAACAAATCAACGAAAGTCACCAAGATGAAAGTGGCCGTTGTTGTTGCCCTGGCTCTGGTAATCCTGGCCGTTGATGTTCAAGGAGGTAAGTCAATGTATACGCTTTAGTGAGACAGAAAGGTTTTCAAACAGAAGTAGAGTTACTATTTTTTTGGTAAATTTATGTCTGTATCATTGTACATGTGTCCAGTTAAAGAAATGACTGGCATTTGTTTCATTCCAAGAAAGTTAGTAAGTCCAAACTTGCCTTTACTTTAATTTGTTTTGTTTTTTTTCAAACATGAGAAATCAGATAACTGTATTTTTCAGATTTATTTAAAGACCCTTTGAAATGCATATCAGAAAACTGTGATTTCACGCAAAGAAAGCCTAATGGTGAATATCCTTGCCGGTACTCATAACTGCGGAATTGTTTGAACCTACCTGATAAGAAATGTTTTAAAAAGTTCTGTAAATTGATTTGGATTTTACAAAATTAGTCAACTTTACTTTTCGTCTTTACTCCCTTTTCTTTTCACTCGCTTCACTTGACTGTCAGATTCCGACGAATTAGGACCAAAACAGGGGATTTGTTCCTGACAAAGAGAATATAACCTTAACATAGTATGTTTTTTTTTATTATTTTAAAGCTACATGAATGTTTCCTCTTGCCCACAAAAGTAAAATACTTTGAGATCAAAACTAAAGTTTCACTAGGTCTTTGTTGTCTTTCTTTAACATTCGTAACAGTGTTGAAATGTTGTGCTAATCGTTGAGTGTACGCGCAGGTGTGTTAATTCCAACTTTGGAAGCTACGGCTGCATAACATCCTATGTTTAACTTTCAACTATCGGTTGCCTTAAAAACAGATGCGCTAACAAATGGGTATGGAAAGTCAACAGAGACAAATATTGCTGTGAAGGTAACACTTATGCCTCAATCAGAGCGATTGATATCGGGTATAAAATATATCGCGTGACATGCACATGCCGGATTGCTGTCGAGGTAGGTTCTTTTTGTTAAACATCTTTCATCATGACATGAACCTGTATTGATAACAAGTAATAATTTTACGATACAGCGTTTCTCATGCAAAGTGCATTAACTGTAGTTAACGGACGTCGAAAAGGAATTTTACGTTTCTTAATCCAGGCGTGGATGAAGGTTAAGCAGGAATAAATACTTTCTAGAAACAAGGAATATTTATTTTATAAAGATATTAAGGTAGATAAGGGACGTGCGCCAATAATCAAGAAACGTAGATCTTGTTGGTAAGAGTAGCTGATGACTTTAAAAGGTAGGCTCCGTGTTTACTTCTTATTTGTGTTTTTCGTTTAATGTCTCTTAACACAATTTTACGATTAGGCTCTTTTTTTTCTACTTTCTCCAATTATAATCTCTAACTATTTTGATCATTTAAAATCTTAATGCGTGCACTCTATTCATTTCTTTAATTTATGTAATTCGAAAATCAAATTCTCTTAATTCCTTTGTTTTTATGTTCTCCCTCAAACTTTTTACTTTGCTTAAAACTGTATCATCAATAATATGTTATTACTAATGGTACCTACTTTATATTCACGTTAAATACCTTTTTTTCCTTCATGTAATCTTTTAATTTTGACTTTAAAAAAAAAAGAATTTTAAACTTAAATATAACCATTAACGTTTTTTCAGTGTACTCATGTAGGCCTACAAGTTAAAACCAGCCATTAAAATTTGTTCATTGTACCCCTGTAGGCCTACACGTACAGGAACGTGTATAGAAATACAAATAAAAGTCAGCGCTCTAAGTACTTAGGTGTTTCGACAACGCATTTTTAGTCGCCTAAGTCTATCAGACTGTGGCTTTCGGCCGCTGTGGTGTAAGCTCGCGGGCTCTGTTGGGGTGAGAGTGACAAGAAATGGCGGCAGACGAAATCTGTCAAACTGCTGCTAAAAGCTGTGGTATCAATCTAGTGCTGTTAGAGAAGATGGTTGATGTTTGTATTCTAATTTTGAAATATTCTTTTTACGGTACTTGTCTTGAAATGCTCAACATTCTAGAATCCAAAAAAAAAAAAAAAAGTTTAATTCAGTCTTAAAAAAGTCAATGAGAATATTATATCAACTTTACTAAATAAGAAATTTGTGATCTTTTTACTAAATTGAGCGTTATTGTAATATATTATGTATGTAGCGATCATGTATATTATTACGAGAATTGGAACTACTCTAATGTTTAACTTAGTTAAATTATTTGTAAACATTGAAATGTTTACATCGTCCTCAGTGGTGTATGACATGATGTATAAACATTGAAATGTTTGCTTCGTCCTCAGTGGTGTATGACATGATGTATAAACATTGAAATGTTTGCTTCGGCCTCAGTGGTGTATGACATGATGTATAAACATTGAAATGTTTGCTTCGGCCTCAGTGGTGTATGACATGATGTATAAACATTGAAATGTTTGCTTCGGCCTCAGTGGTGTATGACATGATGTATAAACATTGAAATGTTTGCTTCGTCCTCAGTGGTGTATGACATGATGTATAAACATTGAAATGTTTACATCGTCCTCAGTGGTGTATGACATGATGTATAAACATTGAAATGTTTGCTTCGGCCTCAGTGGTGTATGACATGATGTATAAACATTGAAATGTTTGCTTCGTCCTCAGTGGTGTATGACATGATGTATAAACATTGAAATGTTTGCTTCGGCCTCAGTGGTGTATGACATGATGTATAAACATTGAAATGTTTGCTTCGGCCTCAGTGGTGTATGACATGATGTATAAACATTGAAATGTTGTCCTCAGTGGTGTATGACATGATGTATAAACATTGAAATGTTTACATTCGTCCTCAGTGGTGTATGACATGATGTATAAACATTGAAATGTTTGCTTCGGCCTCAGTGGTGTATGACATGATGTATAAACATTGGAAATGTTTGCTTCGGCCTCAGTGGTGTATGACATGATGTATAAACATTTGAAATGTTTGCTTCGTCCTCAGTGGTGTGGTGTATGACATGATGTATGACATGATGTATAAACATTGAAATGTTTGCTTCAGTGGTGTATGACATGATGTATAAAATTGGCTTCGGCCTCAGTGGTGTATGACATGATGTATAAACATTGAAATGTTTGCTTCGGCCTCAGTGGTGTATGACATGATGTATAAACATTGAAATGTTTGCTTCGGCCTCAGTGGTGTATGACATGATGTATAAACATTGAAATGTTTACATCGTCCTCAGTGGTGTATGACATGATGTATAAACATTGAAATGTTTGCTTCGGCCTCAGTGGTGTATGACATGATGTATAAACATTGAAATGTTTACATCGTCCTCAGTGGTGTATGACATGATGTATAAACATTGAAATGTTTGCTTCGGCCTCAGTGGTGTATGACATGATGTATAAACATTGAAATGTTTACATTGTCCTCAGTGGTGTATGACATGATGTATAAACATTGAAATGTTTACATCGTCCTCAATGGTGTATGACATGATGTATAAACATTGAAATGTTTACATCGTCCTCAATGGTGTATGACATGATGTATAAACATGAAATGCAATTGTACATTGAAATGTTTACATCGTCCTCAATGGTGTATGACATGATGTATAAACATTGAAATGTTTACATCGTCCTCAATGGTGTATGACATGATGTATAAACATTGAAATGTTTACATCGTCCTCAATGGTGTATGACATGATGTATAAACATTGAAATGTTTACATCGTCCTCAATGGTGTATGACATGATGTATAAACATTGAAATGTTTACATCGTCCTCAGTGGTGTATGACATGATGTATAAACATTGAAATGTTTGCTTCGTCCTCAATGGTGTATGACATGATGTATAAACATTGAAATGTTTACATCGTCCTCAATGGTGTATGACATGATGTATAAACATTGAAATGTTTACATCGTCCTCAATGGTGTATGACATGATGTATAAACATTGAAATGTTTACATCGTCCTCAGTGGTGTATGACATGATGTATAAACATTGAAATGTTTGCTTCGTCCTCAGTGGTGTATGACATGATGTATAAACATTGAAATGTTTGCTTCGTCCTCAGTGGTGTATGACATGATGTATAAACATTGAAATGTTTGCTTCGTCCTCAGTGGTGTATGACATGATGTATAAACATTGAAATGTTTGCTTCGTCCTCAGTGGTGTATGACATGATGTATAAACATTGAAATGTTTGCTTCGTCCTCAGTGGTGTATGACATGATGTATAAACATTGAAATGTTTGCTTCGTCCTCAGTGGTGTATGACATGATGTATAAACATTGAAATGTTTACATCGTCCTCAATGGTGTATGACATGATGTATAAACATTGAAATGTTTGCTTCGTCCTCAATGGTGTATGACATGATGTATAAACATTGAAATGTTTGCTTCGTCCTCAGTGGTGTATGACATGATGTATAAACATTGAAATGTTTGCTTCGTCCTCAGTGGTGTATGACATGATGTATAAACATTGAAATGTTTACATCGTCCTCAATGGTGTATGACATGATGTATAAACATTGAAATGTTTACATCGTCCTCAATGGTGTATGACATGATGTATAAACATTGAAATGTTTGCTTCGTCCTCAGTGGTCTATGACATGATGTATAAACATTGAAATGTTTGCTTCGGCCTCAGTGGTGTACGACATGATGTATAAACATTGAAATGTTTACATCGTCCTCAATGGTGTATGACATGATGTATAAACATTGAAATGTTTACATCGTCCTCAATGGTGTATGACATGATGTATAAACATTGAAATGTTTGCTTCGGCCTCAGTGGTGTATGACATGATGTATAAACATTGAAATGTTTGCTTCGGCCTCAGTGGTGTATGACATGATGTATAAACATTGAAATGTTTACATCGTCCTCAGTGGTGTATGACATGATGTATAAACATGGAAATGTTTGCTTCGGCCTCAGTGGTGTATGACATGATGTATAAACATTGAAATGTTTACATCGTCCTCAGTGGTGTATGACATGATGTATAAACATTGAAATGTTTGCTTCGTCCTCAGTGGTGTAAAGCACATCCACATGCATGTAAAGGACGGTAAAGGCCAGGCTAAGCTAGCTTGATACCTCAGGTAAACAATTCAGCAACATAATTTCAATCACTATCATTTTCAAAAAGATGAACTCTATATAGAAGTAAAAACAAATACATGGAGAACAAGTATTTACATTTCCCATATTTTGTTTAATGCAGATATAAAAATATGCAGAGAAAAAAAAATTAATTTCAATTAATTTTCAATATACCGATTATTGTTATTTTTTTTCGTTTTTAATAACATTATCGTCTTCGTCATCTTGTTTTTACTATCATTTGCAAATGTTTTTTTTAATTCCCAGTATCGTCA
Source organism: Elysia crispata (assembly GCA_033675545.1). NCBI lineage: Eukaryota > Metazoa > Mollusca > Gastropoda > Plakobranchidae > Elysia > Elysia crispata. Next base: position 17,380 of record JAWDGP010004161.1, read on the forward strand.
TCATCATCATCATCATCATCATCATCATTATTACTATTTTTACTATGAATATTATTATTATTATTATTATTATTATTATTATTATTATTATTATTATTATTATTATTATTATTATTATTATTATTATTATTATTATTATTATTATTATTATTATTATTATTATTATTATTATTATTATTATTATTATTATTATTATTATTATTATTATTATTATCATTATTATCATTATTATTATCATTAGTATTAGTATTATTATTATTTTTATTATTATTGTTTTCATCATCAACACCTTAGCTCTTTACTTGATCAAAAAAGTCTTAGGTACAAAATGTCATAAAATGTAAGGAATATCTCTTGCAGTTGATTTATCCATATTGTAGAACTGGTCTGCGATATTATGCTCAAAATTAGGCGAAATCGAGTAAACACAATATTAGATAAGATAAACATTAAAAGATGGTGAAAACTACGCTCTCTGTTGTCGCTGTAACAAGGTTATTTCCCTTGAAGTTATAAAAGCAGTTGTGGAACATGATCGGCCTAACTTAAAACATTTATAAATCTTGGATATAATTCATATCTCCACTAACTTCTAAAATACGTAAAATACAATTATCTAAAGAGAAATTTTTTAAGGAGAAAAATAATTGCGGTCCATCTTTCATGATTACACTAGTTTTTAGTTTACAACTACTAACTTATACCAACTTTCAAATCCGAAAAGACCTTAACAAGTGGCAAATAAATACCTTTGCAATGGAAAAAAGATGACAAAAAAGCATTAGTATGATTAAGAATAAGGAATAATATTCGTTTATAGAAGCTTATATAAAATACCGACAAGAATGGAGGGATTTTATTCTGTATAGAAAACGAGTGTTTAGTTTGTACTTAATATTTCTTTTCAAGCTTCTTTAATAAATCATTTCCATGTAGAGTCTACTTGAGTTTGTAAATAGAAATATTTTCTCCTCCAGGTCTGCGGTAAAATCTTCTGATGATATGACCACTCGTCATATCCGAGAAAAAAATAAAGAAATTTAAAATGTATTTCATTATGACTTGTTATTTTGTTATTTTACTTTATTGAGAGATACCAAACATCAATTTGAAAACCTACGTGTTCTATATTGTTTTGAAACTTTTAGAGATATTCTATAACATTGTAACAATACATCGATTTCTACAACTGTAATCAATTTAATAAGTTTGACTGAGTCATTTGGAAATTGCGAAACATTATATCGAATTTGTTTTTATCGGTAACACTACAGGCACGAAGATTTTGAACAATGATTCAAAATCCAATGGTCTTGGTTAAATGCGCTTACCTACTGAATTTCACAAGAAAGGAAAAGCGGGGGAGGAGGGGGGGCGAGAGAGAGAGAAAGAAAGAAAGAGAGAGAGAGAGAGAGAGAGAGAGAGAGAGAGAGAGAGAGAGAGAGAGAGAGAGAGAGAGAGAGAGAGAGAGAGAGAGAGAGAGAGAGAGAGATTTGCAGTATTTGTTTTCCGTCATCAATTTGTGTAAAACTATTCAATTAAGTTCTCCTCCAATAGAATCATTGATTGAGAATAAAATCAAAAAGGGTGGCCATGACTACATTATCTGCTTTAAAACTGCCCAATGACGTATCGTATAATTGACGATAAGAGGATGATGTCCCTCTAGGAAACGGTATGAAATATTGCCTTCACATGATGCTAAGGCTTGGTTAATGTATTATAAAAATTAGACCGTATAGAAACCTGTAATTAAGGTATGTTAATTGTTTTGTCCAATCAAAAAGTAAGAGGCATTCGTATTGAGTATTACTGTTTCATTTAAAGGAAAGCTTAAGAGTAAAATCTCTCACAACAATATGAAAAAAGGGAAAATATCTTAAGATATAATTATAAGTGAGGAGAATTAATGAAAATAAAATTTGATCTTTATTTCTGAGTCAACAAAAATTCCTTGGTAAAAATTATTATTTTAATATATTCACCAATGAGCAACGTTTAGATAAGAAGTTTCGTAAACCTATATTATTTTGATCACTTTACTAGACATAAACTTATCTTACTATTTTTTTTAACCGGGCATTAAAAATAATTATGTTGGTTTTTACTCCTAAATATCTCAAAAGACTTTAAGATCAGAATATTATTATTTTTTTTTCATTTTTTTTCTTCTGCTTTTTACAGCTTCAGTTTAATTTTATACTTTTTCGCAAAATATAAAATAGAAGTTTTTTTTCCACATTCATATATTTTTCCTTGCCATGAGAGGTTAGCATAACGATCCTACAGTCAAAGGAATGATCCGCTGAGATTCAACACAAGTCTGGATTGTGTCGTCACAAATCGGGGCAGACATTTGTACAAATCATGTAGTACTCGGATATCTCTGTAAACCGCTGATTAAATAAATACACTTTACAACATACAATGATAGACACATGTTTAATTTTACTTGTTGTAGCTTCAAGATCTTCTGCACTATTTCTAAAATACATACTCGTGCTACGCTAAAGATGGATTTCTTCGCATTTCATCCGTATAGATAGCTAAGATCAATGGAATTCTGTGAAGGTTTGATCACATGTATCGCTTTTATAAGTCAAGTTTGTTGCAGGTTCTGTCTTTAATCAAAGATTGTCATATACATTCACTCGCTCGACTCAGTTTTACACCATTGACCGAGGCATGCAACTGGTTTTCTTTGAAGGTTTTTTGGAAAATACTGGTATCTCTGCGCTACTGCATGCGCGAGGATCTATGGGATTAACGGATGGTTCTCAAAATTGGGTGCGTTCTATGAAGAAAAGTGTGAGCCTAAGATCAAACTTTGGCTCTAAAATGACGCGATTTAGGTGCAAGATTTAGGAGTGGGTCTACCTTGTCCTAACTTGAGTTAGTTGCACAAAATCTTTAATTTCCGGCAAAAAGCAGCCATAGATCTAATTCTGCCGACAGCTCGATTCGAATTGAAATGGGTATGTTTCTTCGTTCTTATTTATGTAATTTGCTATTGAAATGAGCCAAAACAAAATTTCCATGTGTATAAATCTAGATCTTTGTGCTTAAATAGAATAGTCTCAATGTTAACAACAAAAAAGGACTTTATTGACCGTATAGCTCAAAGATCCAAAAGATACTATGAAAGTATAAAGAGCGCTAGATTAGATCTAAATAGTATCAAGATTAATTTCTCCGATTTGACATCTCTACAGTGGCTCATGTCCAATACAAATCATATACACTAAGTCAAAATCTTGTACTTATGCATTCAATCCAGATCAGAATTGATGAGAAAATATGGAGTATGCTATCTGTAAGCACTTCCAGTGTATAATTGTTCTCGTGTAGATACCATCTACAACATATTTTACAATGAATGTATTTTAAAACTTGTGTATGAATATGCAATATTTATCGGGCATCGTTTCAACTCCTACAAGAAGCAGCAGTAGAAATTAGTTGTGATAACAGATGCGGGGGCAGCAGTAGTCGTGGTGGTTGTGGTGGTGGTCGTGGTAGTGGTGGTGGTGGTGGTGGTGGTAGTAGTAGTAGTAGTAGTAGTAGTAGTAGTAGTAGTAGTAGTAGTAGTAGTAGTAGTAGTAGTAGTAGTAGTAGTAGTAGTAGTAGTAGTAGTAGTAGCGATATTGGTACTAGTAGCAGCTGTTATTTTTAATAGTATTAATGTTGTTACTGCAGGAAAAAAATATGGTTCATTTACATTTTATTTTTTTAAGACTGTCTTCTATGATTTCATAAATGTGGGGCCAATTAAGTGAAAGAAGGGTACTTATTGCACGTGTAGAGGAACTAAAGGATAATGTGGGATAGACTTCTGATAAACCAACTAGAGCTGTAATAAAGTTCTTTAAAAAAAGAGAAAAAAAAGATGGAAATGACTTTAAAATTATGTTCTTAGTAGATTAAATTATATACACAAAGACACACACATATTATATATATATATATATATATATATATATATATATATATATATATATATATATATACACATATAGGGTCTAATGTGTTTTGTCAGCATTAAGTTAAATGGAAGCTAGTTAAACCAAGCAAGGGCTGAAAAAAGGAATTATAATATTAGTTTCATAGCCCATATAAACTACTGCACTGCTTAATTTAAACCTTAGGTACCAATAACAACTGTCATAACATGCTATAGAATATGAGCTGTCTAAAGACAGTACCCATCAGTGAATGTAGTCTCCATTTACTTGTGATTACTTGCTTTTTTTTCCTTAATGTTAAATCAACAAACAGAAATCGTCTTGTAAGAAGAAAATGGAATTGATTAACAAAAGTGAAACTAAAGCTGCAGATTTGTTGAAAAGCATTTTAGAGTTTGTTATGTAGTTTTGTGAGTAAAGCACTCAAACTGATATGAAGCAAAGTGTAGAATTTTTTACATAATTTATCAATTTTTTTATGCTTCTCCACAGCTACCTTGACCCAAAATCTGAGCTTGTAGTGATATCCCCCAACATGTTTTACATGCTCTTAAACTCAACAAAATGTTCTACAATGATCCTTTTGACTGAGACTGACAATGAAACTTGATACTTCTGATACCAACTTATCTGCAAAGAATCTAGGAAACCCAAAAGGTATGAACAATACCATAATATACATTATGTAATTTGGTTAAAAAGATAAAAAGCCAAGCCTTGAAAATTAAACTTTGTTGCTGGGTGTGATCAACACTTTAGAGAAGCATGGAAC
>JAWDGP010004163.1:0-25000 GCA_033675545.1 Elysia crispata
ATTGCACAAGGCTATGCAGCGGAGCTAGTCAAGCAATTGGTTCAGACAATGGACTGGCAATGACCCACAGTCTCCGTAGTAAAAAAAACTAAAAAATTGTTTAAGAGAAAATATCTTGGTAACTCTCAGGACATGAGTTTAGTACTTTTTACTGAGAAGTTTAAAATAATACACGTATTCTGGAGTTGACTTACATAAAAACCTTGTGTCAAGCAATTGACAGAGCCTTCAAGTGACCCCACTCATGAGCCATAGCTGTATTTATTTCACTAACTAGTTTTAGATTGTTACATTAAAAATTGATGGATTTACTTTGTCAAGTTTAAACTAATAGAAACTTCCTGAACATCACTTACTAAAGTACTAAGTAGTGCCATATGATTTTTACCAGACCTAATATAGATTTAAAATGTTATCATTCTTGAGGACCTTATAGTAATATCTTATTCTCCAATGTCTTATTTTAAAAAATCTGAAAATCTAATTTATTGCTCCCAAATCGCGGTATTCTTTTTTACTTTTTTGTTCTTTTAACCGTTATCCCTCTTCCATTCAAACTACAATTTATTACCCCCGGACGATATATAAATTTAAGATGTGCAAGGTGTACGAATTTTTTATTCACTCTCCTTTAAAAAAAGTCATGAAACTATTCCAATAATTTCAACGTTGTATCATATAAAAATGTTAAAAAGACTCCACCCTGGGCAGGACCACTACTGTGTTTATCTCCATATTGAAAGAGTCCACATTGTTGACCTATATCGCTTGCCGCAGACCAGACCAGAGCTTTATGTTTTTTTTTTATTCCTTCAGACGCTTTTTCTTTGCTAAGGATAATTCTGGTCAGAAAACCATTGGTAATTTTCTCTTGACAGTATTTTTTTTTGCTTCTCCATTTTTAAAATTAGAAAACAAAAGTGTTTAGAGCTATTTATCGCAACTGCTACTGCTACTTCTTTTACTACTACTACTACTACTACTACTACTACTACTACTACTACTACTACTACTACTACTACTACTACTACTACTACTACTACTGCTACTACTGCTACTGCTGCTACTGCTGCTACTGCTACTACTGCTACTACTGCTACTACTACTACTACTACTACTACTACTACTACTACTACTACTACTACTACTACTACTACTACTACTACTACTACTGCTTTCGCTATCTTTCTAATCCAGATACCGTTCAAATAAGTCTGTGAGAATCCAAGTGGAGGAAACTGGTATAACCTTAAAGTCAATGCAGGAAACAATAAAGTGACATCCTCGGTCGGTCTGGTTAATTGCACAAAATAATGTTTTAATCTTCTAAGCATATTTTTTTTTCAAAATATAAGCTGATTTACTTCTTTAAACTGATATGGCCTTTTTCAAAGAGAAAAGTAAAAACAAAACAAAACAGAATGACCATTTTGGTTTTTATTTTTAGTTTGTTAGGGTTTTAAGTATGAGAACTTATTTGCGAGTGTCTAACCATCTTCATAAATACATCTTATAGCCCCTGATTCTCACGTAAGATTAAGTGATGATGTTATCTGAAATTCGCAAGATACTGAAATGGCAACAAATATAGACTTCTGTTTCTTACCTATGCATCGAACAAGATCTTTTTGCGAAGAAACAAATCTAACTTTTATTAGACTAATGCAATCTAACATAAAGCAAATCTAAATGGTTATATGTATTTACCTATAGATCTTATGTAAGCTTTACTAGACTAGACTTATAGTTTTGTTGTTCAATACACGAAGCCGGTGAACGCCTTTAATATTAAGGATTTGTTTAGTCTATATCCCGATCTAAAGTTCTAGTTCTAGATTTAATCTAAAATAACGTTACTGACAGTCCGAGTCTCCTAGATTAGCGATATACTTGTTTAATATTGATTTTTTTTTAAATTTTAGATCTAGATATCTAGATCTGGATCTAGACCTTGGTTTAGATGTAGTCTTATTCTTTGAAATAGGTAGAATTCTAGAGTTAAAGATTTACAATCCAAAAATAATATCCGTATTCTAAGGAGTCTACATTCTAAATCTATATCAATATCTAGAATACACTAAAAACAAGATGTAGAAGTTAAGTTGCATTGGATTATTAGTTAAGAAATTGTAATTAGTTCAAATTTATCTAGATCTAATTCGAATTTAAAAATTCACGATCTTTACCTTTTAGTATGGTATTGGTTTTTAGCTTCACATAAATAATCTCAAGCATTTTTCCCCAAGTCACCGTTTTTCGTGGAACCCCCAAGAAGTTTCTTAGAAAGAAAAGCATGGTAAACTGAGTATAATATAAACATCCGGGGCCACGTTAGGTGTCAAGAACAAAACAACACTCAGCATTTGACCATTCACTTGATTGAGCGAATGAGAACTCAAAGGAGGCAGCCCATACAAATTATATATAAATATCTTCCTTTAACATTTTAATTTGATTTTTGTGGGTGAAAGTAGAGATCATTTTCAAGCTTGCAAACCTCTAGATATTGCGGGGCGAGCATAAGACCCTGCAAACTTTTTGGGCCTAACAACAAGGACGAATGAAGAAAACCATCCCTAATTATATACATACATAGAACGGGTATGTTTAGACAGAACTATACAATATTGAAAGCGTGATTATGTAACTGCTTTGTGGGAATTTATAGCAGCTTATTTCATTGGTCTACTTGATAATGAGTCTTCAGAGGGAACTCAAAATAGATTGATGCTTTTAAACACTTCTACTTATTTAAGGTAAAAACAGGTCTGCGCGAGGTCTATGTACTTTTCCATCCCTGTCATTTTCATAAAGAGAAACAAAAGCTGTCGAGCAAATCAATACTGTGATACCATACTGCAATAAAGCAGGCCTGAGTTAAAAAAAAAACGTATTGCAATGCAACAATCTAAGAACCGCTGTAAGCATAGAGGTTGTTTGTAGATATTCGCAATGCCACATACCTCAGTCGGTAGAGTGCTTGGCTGATAGCACAGAATTCCCACTTCCAAATCGTAGCTTGGACTAAATCAGGATCTCACAGGGAGCCTGGTAGTCTCTGTCACTAGAGAGATTACTGTGACGTTACCATTGGTCGCTCCTTCTGAGGCTGAAAGGAAGTAAATCTAGTTCCTGAGGTACGGCCTCAGATGCGGCCCTAAAAGTTGAAATGCCTTAAAGGAGTTCAGCCAGCCAAGCATTAAAATCCTCACAGATCAGTCGGAGTTAAAACCACTTAGCTAAACAGGATCTAGATGGTGAAAGGACATCCCTAGATGAATCGACTGTTATGTACTCAATTGATTGAGAAATAAAAACACTGGTGTAATCGATCATCTAGTTAATTCGAGGCATGTTTATCTCACATACAAACGAAAAAAGCAACATTAAAAGCAATATGTAGTAAAAAAAAAAAACAGGTTTGTCTATTCTTTGCTTATTTTTCATATCGAGACCAGTAACAATAGTAGTGGTGGTAGGAGATACTGACTTCATGAAGATACATAGGAATAAAATAAAAAATAATTGCCTGGAGTCGTATTCATTTTTTTATTTTTCATTTCTTTTCATAATATCCCAAACCTAAGTATTTATCATCTGTTTCTCTGTCACAATAACATGGTTAAAAGTAAGCGTATTAAAAGCAAGGACTCCTGTTGACTGAAATATACCTGTTAATTGACATTCATAATATTGTTTTGGTATTTTTGTTATCTTTTTTCTCAAATTTGGAGGTTACCATACAGTAATGTTGTTTATTTTTTATATACATTATAGTTTCGATGTTAGGATTACGCCTTAGTAACAAATGTAACAATCCTCGTTAAAAAATGTTTTAAGAGATTTAAACTACATAATATTTCAATGGAGGACATTTTCATCCGACTTAGTCAAGGACTAGAAATAGACCAAATGCTTTTCGGTGTGATCTTGTCGATACACAGTGAAACCTAATCTGTTTTGATTTGTGTAACAGGTAATGCTAATATAAATGTGCATAGTAATGATGATTCAGGCTCCAATAGAACTCTTTTCTCAAATGGACAAACACTCTTGGCTTCATCCACGTAAAAATACGGTAGTGGTCATAAAATATTATCATTTTTTTTGGTGTAGGATAACTAGAGTAGAGGCCAATAATTTATTGTAAATTGAATTGATTCACTCGGTATTGGCTAAACGCAAAGGAACGTGTGTGGAGCCAGCCGAACCTTCTCTGTTCCTGCGCTTCTTCATTAAGCTACGTTACGTGTAACCAGTGAAAAACATCCTCTGGCATCTCAGCAAAGCCTCTTACATCATATCGCAAGGCCGGGCTTTGATTGTCTCTTCTTTCAGCAGTTATTTTTTTTTAAAGCTTTGCCTGGACATGAAATTGCATCATTTGAGTTTCTCACAATCATCTTACTGCTCTCACTGTTTGTCTCTTCTTTCCTTTTGTTTCTCATTTAGTGAGCGCATTGGCTGCTTTTGCAATAGCGATAGTAGCTTTGCATATGTTCTTCTTTACTATTCTGAGGCGCATATATATTTTCTTATGCTGGCTTCGCACCTTGTCCCAAATTTCTCTATTTATTGTCAAACTTGAGGCCTCTAGCAATTTTGTGTTATCATATATTAGCGCTATCATCTCCTTTATTTTCTCCTCATTGGGACCTTTAGTGGATTGGACGACGGCGAGTTGAAATAGTGAGGCATCAGATTGCACTGTTTTAGCAGCATTCAACAGAATGCAGATATGGGAATCACAGGAGAGCGATTTTCAAACATCCAACCAGTTGTTCATCTTTCTGCTTATATTATTTTGTACCATGCGTATACGATCCGCAGTTATCGCAGCTACTTTCCATATTGCGAAGAGCGACTTTACATTCAGCAATTGATAGCGGATCATATTCTTGGTGAGTATTGTCGTTAACGTTTTACATGATTGAGGTAAACCCTCAAAACCCATAGAATTGCTTATATTGTCTCTGACATAAAACAGAGAAGATGAAGCTCTTTCTTAAAGTGTACTATAGTCTGTCACTGACTCTTGCTCACCTTCAATGAGAGATGGGAGCTCAGTGTAAAATATATTCACGTGAAGCCTCCCTTTGGATGGATAGTCGGTACGTTGCATTTTAGATGATTCCTGCCATCATTCTTTACTTAACGGATGGTAAAAGAAAGTGAGCCATTGTCCAGAACATGCGCCACTTCAACTAACACATTTTCATTCTTTTCCTCGTCTATTTAAGCTGTACGATTCTCTAGCGAATTGAATAAATCACGGGTTTGATTACTTTCTTAAATTTTTACTTCCGAGAAATCGATTTTTCTTCCTTTTCCATACACAAAAGGTATACAGTTTCTGGGCGCATAATCTGTCAGATGTGTAGAAGTCATGTTTACATTTAATAGTACTATTGATTTATAGATGTATGAATTAAATGAAATGTAGAAGGTTGAATCTTATAAATTGAATAAAAAAATCTAACATTCATCATATACGTTTGCCTTTTATTGCGGGAGGGAATTCAGAATTGATAAATACAAAAAAGATTAATAAAAAGGGAAAGCAATTATGTTGCATAATTTTGTAGTTTACAATTGTTACACCTCGAATCTAACAAACTCGGATTCAAAGAACACCTTGCATTCAACAAACACAGTTTAATCCGCTTTTTTTTTTTTTTTTTTTTTCTTTTATTGACTCTCTCAAAATGCCTTGTATCATACGTACTTATCACAGACCCGTCCTCGGGTTCAAAGAACTACAAGTATTGACAACATCCACAACAGAATGCTTTTCTACTTAGAAACTAAGTACATGAAATTCAACCAAGAGGTCCTCTGTCAGATGTTCAAAAAATGCTTGAAGTATATAAATGTTGGACACCCAGGTTATAGGATACTTTATGCCATTGTACATGTAATACTAGGGGTAGGGGAGAGCAAAGTATTGACATACAGGGAGGAGATAATAAAAAGAAAGAGGAAAAGGGTCTGGGAGCGGCAGCCATTAAATAGGAAAATGATAATACACAGAGCCAAAGCGGTGGTAACTTGGGCAATGTTGGGGAGGGTCAAGAGTGTCTTTATAGACATGGTTTTTTTATATAAAAACAAGTGAGATAATTACGTGATAATTTCACTTTAGTTGGTTACTTCCCTTGAGGTGCCTTAATATGTCATGGCTCCAACGAACTTTGCATTAAACGAACTGTACTAGTTTGTTGAGTCCGAGGTGCATTAAAATAAAAAAAATATAGGTACTTCCATTTGATTAAGAAAACGCTGTACTTATATGAATAGATGTGAATCTCTCTATAGTGCTTACCACCTAACCGATAATTTCTTGAAATTGATATGGATCAAACAAGACCAGACACTTAGTCAATGAGCCATGCTTATCTCAAATATCAGATGATTCAGGGACAGTTACCCTCTTGTTGGCTCGGATACATTAAGCTGCTGAAATGCTAAGAATGAAAAAGTCCATTTTTTATGGAGGTAGGCAAAATAGCCTCAAATCTTAACTGGAATGGGGAAAGAGTGAGAGAGAGAGAGAGAGAGAGAGAGAGAGAGAGAGAGAGAGAGAGAGAGAGAAAGAGAGAGATAGACAGAGACAGAGACACAGAGACACAGAGACACACAGAGACAGACAGAGACAGTCAACCAGACAGACAGGCAGACAAACGAGCAGATAGATTTCGCTGAGAGCAGCGAAATCCATAATCAAACTTAGCTTCCACGGATCTTGGGTTGAATCTTCAATCTAATATTCTTTAAAAAAATAAAGTCGGTAATATATCTGTCAGTCTAGAGTGAAATTTAGTTTTTCTGCTTCTGCTATTCAAAGAGGAAGGAATAGAGAACGAGAGACAGGCTAACATACAGATTAACAGATAGACAGAGATAAAAACAAATGTGTAAAGAAAAAAAAATACGTTTTGAGATGGCTCTATAGAATGCCCTTGTTTTGAGATCTCAAGGTGACATTTTCTGGAACACATCAAAAGAATAAGAGCCTCCTTGACCCTTAACTAAACAAAACGGAAAAATACAGAATAATAAATGCACGTCTCTTATAAACCTAACAAAGCCAATGCTCAACGGTAACACATTCTTAGCATCTTAGCATTTTCAGAATGCTTTAGGTATGGACAAAAGACTACAGCAACTGCTGATATCCGGTGTCTAGGTTTAAAAAAAAATCATTTTCTCTTCTAGCAGAGTATCAGCAAGATTCAAGTTTCTTTTTTTTTTTTTTTTTTCTTGTCAACCTGTTAAAAGATTACTATTTAATACAACGCCTAGGATAAATTTTAAACAAAAATAGAAGAAAAAACTTTGTTTCTGCATATTTTTTGTTGTTTGGAATTTGTGTAGCCCACTATATGATCCAACATCATAATTTAAAAATATTTCACCTTGTTATGGCCTTAGGTCTAATTTATTTTAAGTTTGTTAAATTCGGGACATCGTTAAATCAAATATAATCCTGATAATATTTTAAAAATTGAAGTCTTTTCAACAAAATGAAAGATTTAGAATTGTTGTCCATCACATGGCGGTTACGACGGAAAACGATTGGCTGTTTGTTTGTTTTTTTGTTTTTGTTTTTGTTTTTTTCTTTCTTTCTTTCTTTTTTATGGAACAAAATAAAATGATAAAAAGATAGAACAAAAAAATTTGAGAATTTCTTAATCCCTTAACCATTATGATGTTGGAAATACTCTAAAAATGAGATGGCGTTTAAATATAGAAATTGTATTTTGAAGTAAATACTAGTTTAATATCCAATGATATATTTTTTTAATTGATAGTACAAATGGATTTAAAAATATTAAATATACGAATTCACGAAAACAGTAACCGTGATACTCTCCATAGCCTGTGTCAGCGCTTTTATTTTGATAAGGAGGAAAACTTAAGTAAAAGATCGGTTTTGACTGTTTTATAGATTTTTACCTTCCGCTGAAAAGTTGCATTTAGATTTGTGAAGAATTTAACAATTCTTTGTTACAAAGGTCGGGCTGGTGAGATTTGCCTTCAGTATTCATCATGCTGTACAGCATATAATTTGTATCCCCTAGAGTTTTAGTTAAGGAGTATTAAGGTGAGTTTTGATTATTTGCCACACACCCTTTAAGGAACTGTATATTGTCTTTTTTAAAGGATTGATTAAACTGCTCTAATTTCTAAACAAGAAGTCACTGCTGTGCCATATCCGAGCTTGGACTACCTTCCACTGCCAGTCTGTGAATTAAATATAAAATCTTGATATGACTTATTGAAATTATGTAATGGCTGAACTTCAATGGATTTCAAATCAGCTTTGAGCAATGGCTATTTTAAGAAAAAAGAATGACGTGTCAAGCTGTAATTTGTAAGCAGATACATACTTGGTTTCCATAACAAACTTTAGACTAAGAATAAGAGTCTTATAGATGTAAGTCAGAGTATTATTTGTGTTTAGTCTAACAATGATAGTTTGGTGTGAATTATTATTAAAATATTTGAAATAATCGAGGTTTCTAAATCTGAGATTAACTGTAAAGTTCTAATTTGCAAACAAGCACTTATCTTGGTCGATAAACAATCTTGTGAAACATAGTTAAAAAGAACATCTTCACGCTAAACTTAATTTGGATACTACATTCGATCATTTTAGGTATAATGTATGAACAAGTTTATGACTTTTTCAAACTTATGTCTCTCTTCAGTTTAGAAAAAAAGGTATTGCAGGTTTAGCTATAACTAAGAAATAACTTGAATGGCGCACCTAGGTTTCGACTGCTTCGGCAAACAGTGTTTTGGTTTCAAATTAAAGAGCATAATGGTCCTAATCTAGAATGATATAAAATTAAAACAGTTCTTTTTGTACGGGTGGTAATTTTTTAAGGCCTTAAATTGCATTCTCTAGATCTAAGCTTGAATTTTAAACTATGATTTGCAAATAAGCCCCGACAGGGGCGCAACAGCCAATGTTGAACTTCTATGATGAACAATCAAAGGTTTGTCTATCAAAGTAAAGATCAATTATGAAAATAAAATAATTGTAACTTATTAATCGACAAATGGGTTTGGATTATAATTTTATAAAATATATCTGAAACTGAATGTGTATTTCGTATCCACAACTAAATACTTACTGTGATACCATTTCAAGCTTGGACTGTTGTAAATTAAAAAATAAAGTCTTGAAAATTAAAAGTATAGAATTACTATGACTTGTCAATAAGTGACATGTAAAGCTATTGTTTTTCTTTTCGTAATTGATTTCAAATCACCGGAAGCTGGACCAAAGCAAAGCTGGGATAGATTTCTTATGGATTCCTTCTATACCGTAGTCGTGGGATACTTCTTATTGTTATTGGAAAATTTTAGCCCCTGACATTGCATTTGCTTTATTAGTTTATAAATATTCGGTTAAGTAATTATTTCCTATCTAATTATAGTTTGCAATATGGTTCTTTCTTAAGAGCTAATTTTAAAGCTATTCTGCCATTAGTGTGAATTTAAGTCCATTCATTTTAAATGCAAATTGTATTATTGCATTTCTTTTAAACTTCCCAATCAAGTGCAAGAGCTTTTCATTTGATTGAAAAATATTTCTCGAATATCATTAAATCGACTTCATTAAAAGTTGCTCACGACTTGAATATTTAGACAAAAGTGTGAACACGTACATGTTGTAACATCTACAAGTTTGCAGTTGAAGGCTTGAGATTCACAGGGATTAATCTCACAACTTATAACCTCTGCCGATTGTTCCATCGCATAGCAGGACCGCCGACACACCGTCAAAAACTAGAATTTTGACAGATAGCAGAGATCGCTTCAATGAGGGATTATTTTTATTTCATTTTATAGTGCGCTATTTGGCGCCATAGCAGCTTTACTACTGTCTTTGTATATCAGAATTACATTGCAGGATGGAGAGCCTACCGAAGTTATCTGGTGGGAAGACTCATTAAGGAGTATGCTGAGAGTGTCCTTAGACATAATCTCGGATAACGGTTTTCAACATGAGACGCGATTTTGTGTTCAATCTTACACTTATTAGGGAGCACGTATTTCGGTTAAGGTATTGAAATAACCCACCGTGTCAGAACAGTTCCCTTGCACAAGACCAGTGCACTGTGCAGTCTCTAACACACTGGGTCCAGCATTAATGACACTGCCGTCTGGTTCACATCAACTAGAATAGTCGATATACTTCCGTTATTACGCCGCTGCCCCCTTTATTTAGAGCAAAAGAGAAAAGCTATGAGGTCAGTCGAAGTGTACTTCATACATATGGTAAAATTAGACGAGAAGAAGAAGAAGAAGAAGAAGAAGAAGAAGAAGAAGAAGAAGAAGAAGAAGAAGAAGAAGAAGAAGAAGAAGAAGAAGAAGAAGAAGAAGAAGAAGAAGAAGAAGAAGAAGAAGAAGAAGAAGAAGAAGAAGAAGAAGAAGAAGAAGAAGAAGCATTCAACACCATGGTTATCTGTTACTCTTTTTTCCCTCCTAAAAGTATACTGCTTTAGATGAAAAAAAAATGAACAAGAACAAGAAGAAGCCTAAGTGAAGACGATCTAGGCAAGATTGACCCAGATTATACCCAAGCTCTAAACAAGGTTAGGCTCTGGGACAGTTACGTTTAGTAGTACTAAGTCTGTTAGTTTTTGAAACTCATTGCACAATGATTTATATCATCTACCTATTTAATGACCCAGTTTATTGTGTAAACAGATTTTGAAACGACTGTGATAGACAGGAATAGATTTTAAGAAGCCTATATATTTACCACAGTTTAGTTTTCTTCTTTTTCTCTTCAGTTTAAAGCTGGTTAAAAATGTTTAGCATGAGACAGAGACTAAATGAAGCCTGGAAACGACGTTAGTTTCCGCTCTATCTTCGTCAGTACACTTGAGATTCTGGTTGGCATATCCTTCGGCTTGTCTAGTTTTATGATGAAATAGAAGTGGTAACAGACACACTAACTCTCTCTCTCTCTCTCTCTCTCTCTCTCTCTCTCTCTCTCTCTCTCTCTCTCTTTATATATATATATATATATATATATATATATATATATATATACACACATATGTTTATACATGTCGGCGCAAGATCAGCAAGTTCTCAATACTTTAATGGTGCGAATACATCGTTCAAGGTGAAGTGGATCTTGATGTGTTTTTTTTCCTCTATTGTACTTCTCTCTATCTCTTTCTCTCTTTCTATGTGTCTGTCTGTCTCTCTCTCTCTCTCGCTCTGTCTATCTGTTTGTCTTTCTCTCTCTCACTCTCGGTTTTGAAATTTACCATGGTCTTCTGCCTACTGTAGAGACTATGATGGATGATGCTTTAATTCTTTTAAGCAAAAAGAAAACATTGGATTAAATCTCTTTCATAATAAAAAAAAATTCTTTTTGTCTCAAAAAATATATAAATTATATATTATGTTACATGTAACCGTTTTCATTTTTTGATCATGTCATAAGAATAAAAAAAAATCTAAAAAAAATATTTACAAGCTTTTTTTTATTTTTTTTCCCTATAATGTTTGAATATTTAATATAAAAAATGTTTTCACTGTCTATTTAGTGTAGCTATGCCACACACATTAAATTATATTTTTAGGCAATATTGTAAAATCCAATCTCAAGTTAAAAGTAATATTTGTGTAGCTGCTAATTTTATCTAAAAAAATTAACATGTATAAGGGAAATGAGAGGGAACAAAATAGAAACAGTGATAGAGAGAAGAGAGAGAGAGAGAGAGAGAGAGAGAGAGAGAGAGAAATGAAGAGAGAAAGGAGAGAAAGAGACGGTGTGGCAATCTTGGATGAGGAAGGACATGACAGGCAGTTTGAAAAAAAAGGCAACACAGAGATAGATAGACTAAAAAAATCAAGAGAGATTGACATAGAGAGAGAGAGAGAGAGAGAGAGAGAGAGAGAGAGAGAGAGAGAGAGGGGGGGGGAGAGAAAGAAACAGAAATAAAGAGAGAGAGACAGATAGAGAAAGAGAAAAAGAGGTATACAGGGTCATTCGGAGAAACAATGAAAGTAAAACAATTTTAAATTATATTTTATGTGTGCACATTCTTCTTCTCTTTACTATTTAAAAAAATAATTTGTGTGTTTTTTTCTAGACACTTTACGTGAAACCTTTTTTGAGCATTAAGATTTTAACTTTTCTGTAGTTTCTCATAGAACAGTGGAAATGAGAATATTACTTTTGGGAAAAACATTTCATGTTGCATATAGAATTAAAAGGATTCTATGTTTCAACTGAAAGTTTACATTTTACAAAAAAATATCAGATTGAAAAACGTCGTAAACTGTTTTAAGAAACTTTGTAACTCATTTGTCAATATGTGTTTGTTAAGGTTTACATTTATATATTCATCTTCTTTACTTTTTTAACATACTGTTCCAAAATGATCTCTTAATTTGACTCTTATAAAGATAATAATCGTTTCCTTCGCTGCTCGTCGTGACCAGCACTCTTGAAATATTAAGGGTTAATCGCAGTTCATATTTTCCAGCTTTTTTTGCCTGCGTTTATTAACCAGAAATATTTGGCGGTGCCTATCACATCTGACGTGGGCCGTAAAGCACGAGAGGGTTACGTGTATAGGGCGAAGACAAATCTTCTGGACAAAATTCACAAGAATAGCTGTTGTCGTAAACTAGAACATTAAACCATGACAGAAGAGTAACATTGTCATATTTATCTGTGTATGTTCCTCCTGCCCCAGCCCACCCCCTATTTTTATTTCCTCTTTTCCATACAATAAGCGTTCTTCAACTCTTACAAACGTTTTCTAAGTGATCGTACGTATGCGTTAGCCTTTCTTTCATATCTATTTTAGGCAAGTCCTGTACTTCCTCACAATCTTAATGATGCTCACACGGTTGTTTCTTTGTATCGTGTAATGCATGACACAGTGCGTCTATAAGAGAAATTGTCTTGATTCAAGGTTCATACTACAGGACGCTTTTGTTTAGCAATAAGAGACAAGCATTTCGGTCAAGTAAGATTGCTTTTCATAACTGAAACACTTCCCATCTAAATTGTGTAACCCTGATAAATCCTACAGGGTGAAGAATTTATAAGTTTTTTTTGTGTCTAATTTTAGGTTGTCCATGTTTTTGTTTCCTTGTTTCGGTAGGTGTATCTATTTTTCTTCCGCATCTAAATTTGGTTACTGTCAATTGTTGAGAATAAAACTGTTGCCTCTCTTTAGAACCCAGGCGTGACATGCAAGGGTCACTGTGGCACCTCTTAGGCACAGACTTTAAACTTTCAGTGGATGGAGTGGGAGATGAGAAGGTGGGGTAATTTTTATTGACCCAAATCAGACGATACTCAAGAAAAAACCCATAGTATTAACTTCCAAGGTGTTTCATGCTGATAGAGGCTATACATGTAACTACACATATTGTTATTTTTCTAAAACCATGAAATATGTTGGCGAAAGTCACCTACGGAACACCGTGAAAGGAAAAAAAAGTAATTGAAAACAAAGTAAAATGATCATAAAACAGAAATATTTAACTCAGACGTTTCGACTTATGTTGACAATAATCTCTTTCGTTTTCTTCCTGCTATCCTCTCTCTCTCTCTCTCTCTCTCTCTCTCTCTCTCTCTCTCTCTCTCTCTCTCTCTTACTCTCTGTCTGTCTGTCTGTCTGTCTGTCTCTGTCTGTCTGTCTGTCTCTCTCTCTCTTACTCTCTCTCTGTCTGTCTGTCTGTCTGTCTGTCTGTCGGTCTGTCTGTCTGTCTGTCTGTCTGTCTGTCTCTCTCTCTCTCTCTCTCTCTCTCTCTCTCTCTCTCTCTCTCTCTTTCGTTTTCTTTCTTCGTCTAGCTTTCGATCTAACAGCGAGAAAGCGAGAGAGAGAGAGGGAGAGAGAGAAAGAGAGAACAAGAGGAAACGATTAGGAGAGAGCTATCTATCTATCTGTTTGTTTGGCATTAGAACTTACAGGGACCATGAAAAAGAGAGCGGGACCGAGAGTGAGTTATATAGAAAAAGGAAGAAAAAAGAAATAAATAAATCTGTCGCGAAGAGGATTGAACCAAAAATAAAAAAGGCTGCAACAATTAAAGCAATGGAGATAAAAATAATTTTTTGCGGTCATCTTAAGTACCGTGGTGAAGACAAAACATTCATTCAGTAGTAAGCTTCCTTCTCTCTGTGTTAAAAAAAGGCAAAAACAAATGTAGGTCATGAAAACCATGCACTATTGTCTCAAGCAGGAAGATGTCAGTCATGGTTTTCTTTTGCGAATTGAGGAAGATAAATTAATGGAGAGAGTGTGGGCAGGGAGAGCAAAGATTACATATACATAATTCCCTGATATAGGGATGCAGAAAAAAGACAAAACATAGATGGAGATCTGGATACAGGAAGTTAGAGACAAGCAGAGGACCGGGATATTGAATTGCGATTTGCAAAGAGAGGAAGAAATAAAAGGGATAGAGATATTTACATACATAGAGATGGAGAGAAAGATTGATACCCAGACACAGAAAAAGAGACAGACACTAGGTCAAAACGACAGACAAACAGACAGGGGGAAAATTAAATGGTTTGTCTGGTGCACAGAGAGAGAAAAAGACAGAAAGCATCGGGATAAAGACAGAGACAGACATATACATAAAGATTAGAATACAGCGAGAGTCAAAGACAGACGAATACATACGAGGCATGAAGACACACAAGCATGTTAATGTCATAGAAACAGATCTATTTTAAGACAAGTATAGTGTAGATAGGGAAGTGGCATATAATTATTGAGATTGCGATACAAAGAGACTGATATGTAGAGATGTTTAGAGATTAAGACAGACAACTAGAGACCGGGATACAGAGAGAGTCAGGCTTAAAAAAAAACACACAGAGGTATAGATAGCTGCGGATAGACATCGTGTTCTAGAGAGATCCGAAATAAGTGATAGAGGCCGAGATACAGAGAAAGACGCGGATAAAAGGATAACATAGATCGTGATTCACAAATCGGAATAAAAGAAAAGGACAGGAATACAGATACACAGACTTATAAAGACAGGAATACTAAGCAACCAAGTGGACAATTACATGATACGGGAGACAGTTATAGAAATACATTTTGCTTTTATTAATTAGTATCTCAGAATGACAGATTTATTAAGAGTGCTCTCCCTTCCCTTGTCCCCCATCTCTCTCTTTCTTTCTAGTTACTTTCTTATCAACGCTTTTACTCTTTCTTTCATTTTCCAGTGGTCTACCTTATTATAGTTTTTTTTTTTCCTTTCAAGTGATCATTTATTTTCTTTACGTTTTTCCAGATTATCTGTGTGTGAATCTATAACTACCAAATACAAGCGCAAATTTTACTTTTCAGTGGGGCATTAGAAGAAGTAAATTAAAACTGTAAAGATGTATGGCCCAAGTCGTTCTCTTCTTCCTTTGCAAACCAATAGGAAGAGAATACCAATTGTAAACAGGGAAGTAATCAAACACAACGCGAGACAATCACACCTAGCAAGCTAAGGCGGTAATGTATCGCGATCCCGCCAAACATGGTCAAAATCATGGACTCTCAAGCCCCATTATTGGAAATAATTAAACACAAAACAATGAGATACTTTGTTACTTGATAATCCAGGAAGGTAGAAAATGTACAGCCTTGCTGTTTTAAAAAAGAAATATTTGCCTTGTCCTAGCCTAACCACAATTGGGTATGGGTTAGTGACAATGTTGGTCTTAGCCAATATTTCAGTGAGCGGATATTTTGTGTTGTGTTAGATTTCATTTTGCACACGATTGTGGCGTTCTAACTCCTTCAAACAAGCATAGCGGGGTTTATGAAGTTTGTTTTCAGGTTGTGTATTTCAGAATTAAGGATTCAACATTTTGCTATGGTCTGATTATAGCCATTAATAATGGTTTACTGTGTGTAAAAGAAAAAAAGAAAAAAAAGATTTTAAATTGTGCTGATTGGTGGGTGCAGAACAAAAATGATTATGGTCAATGTTCTCGGAGGGTATCTCCTTCTCCTAGCTGTTGCTTCGCACGTTCAATCTAAATGTAGGTATCTTATATTTCGTTCCATTTTAAATAAGGATACAAATTACACGAAATATCTAATCTCTTTGCTTCATAGATCATTCAGAGTTGATATACATGAATACATATACACATAAATACAATTTAATACTTTTCTACTATCGCTACTGCTATCGGTACTACAACAACAACTACTACTACTACTACTACTACTACTACTACTACTACTACTACTACTACTACTACTACTACTACTACTACTACTACTACTACTACTACTACTACTACTACTACTACTACTACTACTACTACTACTACTACTACTACTACTACTACTACTACTACTACTACTACTACTACTACTACTACTACTACTACTACTACTACTACAAGCATCAATCTCTTTGTGTGTTTGTATCAACTACTCTGTGAATGGAAACAGTTTCTATACCTACTTCTTTTTTTTTCTTTTTCAAAATTATATGATATCGTATTCGTAAAAAAACATAAGAAAATGTTCAAATATATTTATGCCTGTCGCTCTGAATAAATGCCTACTAATATACCTTGTACTGCTCACCAGTATTCGCTATATCTTTCAAAAATTCAAATTAGCAGTGTGGATTGTATTTTAATCTCCTTACACAATTCGAAAATTAAATATTTCAATTATTGATACTGGGGAAGCCTCTTTTGTTTCTTTACTAAAGTTTTTTTCTTAATATAATTTCTCACCACCTTTAGTTCACCTTTCTTTGATTCTCTCTCTTTTGCTTCTTCTTCACCTTTCTCTCAGTTACCCCCTTCATTCCTGTCTTTTCGCTACTCTGTCTCTTTCTCTCTCACTCTCTTTCTTTGCCTCTATTTCTTCCTCTGTCTGTCTCTCTCTCTCTCTCTCTCTCTCTCTCTCTCTCTCTCTCTCTCTCTCTCTCTCTCTCTCTCTCTCTCTCTCTCTCTCTCTCTCTCTCTCTCTGTATTCCTCTGTCCCTTACACATTCTGCTTTATATTTTACTTTGTTGTGTTTTCCTCAGTTTTTCACTGTTTTTATTCCTCCCAATTTGTATTTTATCTTCCTGCATATATGCATAATTATACGCCTTCTATCTCTCCCCCCCCTCTCTCTCTCTCTCTCTCTCTCTCTCTCTCTCTCTCTCTTTATCCGTCTGTCTGTCTTCCTCTCTATCAATCTCTCTCCATCCCCTTATCTATATATATATATATATATATATATATATCTTCACTACCCTCATTCCTCTTTTACGCTTATTAGGTGACCGATAGCTTTCATCAGTTTTCATTAGTATTTCATTCTCTCAATCTTAACCTTATTCGGAATCATAGTTGGTTTGGAATATTAGAAGAGTGTATGTGATATTTTAATAAAGTGGTAGTGATTGATTTGATATAAACTCCAAACAAATATCTTACCAAATTTAGCTCGGCTCATTTCGACCGATTGATTTCTAACACGACAGTCGTCACACTGCAGGATGTTCATATAGATCATGATCTAGTTTAAACGTGGACTCTTTTACTGTACTTGTTGCTGTGGCTTTTGAGTTCTTGTTGTTCTTGTTGTTGTTGTTGCTGTTGTTGTTGTCCACTTCTAAAGATTTCAAAGAGAGTTGAAAAAACACCAGAAATCTCTAAAATTATAACGTTTACGAGAAATTCTATTAGTCATTTCAGAGCTTATTACGCGATATTAAAGAACATTTGGTGATCTTTAAATACAACTTCTCATGTTCAATGAATATGCTACCGTATATGTTGGATTTTGAGAACAAAGTTATGTATGGTAAGAGTGAGTGAATAAAGGATAGCAGTGAGCTACAAACGGGATTTGCCAATACAGTGAATCAACAACAATAAGTAGCAAGTTTGCTATTTTTCTAACGCAATAAATTATTTTGTTACTGATATGAATTGGGACTCATCACTAACTAATAACACCAGTATTTTACCTAATATAACATTGTTCCCTAGGTTGGTATGGTCCCAGCTGCCAGTACCAGTGTCACTGTGCTGGGTCTGCCCCTTGTGATAAACACGATGGTTCCTGTAGCTTAGGATGTGAACAGGGCTGGTTTGGAGCTGCCTGTCAATATGGTGAATTTTTTTTATTGTTCAAATATGTCTCCTATAAGTTCGGTCCATATCAATTAGATATTCCTCGAGAAAACATTAAAGAATATACTTTACTCGTCTACATCTAGATATTTCTGAAATATCCATAAATTTTTATAAGAATTTTTTTGAGGAAAAAATAAACTGTTCTGTGAGAATATATAGCTGTCTACTTATTAAGACCTAGATGAAAATTATTTGTTGAAATAATCTATACAAATATAGATTTCACAAAGGAAACAACAGCTTAAGATTCTAATTGTCTTTGAAGTCAGGAAAAGTCGGTATTCGTTGAAACAATCTATTAAATTGTCTCAGTCGAGTTCAAGAGATATCTCTTATTTTAATGATTCAAACGTACCTTTATTTTTTTCTTAATATGAGGGAGAGAGGAGCAGAGGTGAAATTCAAGCTGTCCTGTAACAGCTATTGTGGTCAAGTTACTTACATAGTCTTTTATCTAAAAACAAGAAGTAAAAGTATCTGTCTGTTGCTGGGTTTAAAATGCTAGGATCATGTATGGTGCAATCAGTGTCACGGGATTATCATAAGTCAGGCCAAATCATACAGCCGGTAGTAACATCGATATTTTGAGGACATGAGGTGCTTTTCAATCCAACTTTTATTACTTAAATAGATAATATAGTTATAACAACTCGAAATGGTTACTTTCTGTTCTTAACTAATTTTTTCTTAAATTTGTTTATTCAACTTAACTGTTTACTGTTTAGAGTAATTGAAACTTTTAATCATATACATATTTGTTACTATTAAAGTTTATGCCAATGGTCAATCAACCGGCCGGAGCTATTCAAAATTTAAATCACTCGCTAAATAAATCTATTTTCATACCTTATGCTTTATACATATATATATATATATATATATATATATATATATATATATATAACACATAAGTAAACGATACGAAACTATTGTGTGAGCAGTCAAAAATTCATTCATGATACAAAATACCAGGAGTGATAATTCAATGTCTAAAAAGTTGAGTAGGGAGCAGTTTATTTTGTTATTTTTCACTAATAATCGCATTGACGTGAAAATAAGACAAAAAAAATGTAATGAGTGAGTGACAATTCTTTCAGATATTTAGTTAGTAAAATCTGGTGTCAACAGCCGTGGTATAATAGTTATAATAGAGCCTTCAAAGATTTAAATCATTTCTTTCACCATTCTTTAAAAGGGTCAAGAGAAGGTCAGGTACTAAAACAGCCACTTGTAGGGCTGAAATGACTGACATGCACGTTGCATTGATACAAAAAGATGATACTTTCGTTCGACACAATTATATCATCTAGAACTAGATAAGGAACATTTACTCAAAATCGAGTCATCCAACTGCAGTAACAAAGAAGATAGAAGGAGAGAATAACATATCAAATCTTCCGAGCTTGACAGTGAATGGGAACTGTGTACACTGGTCTTCTCAGACAGCTATAGATAATAGGTATAATAAATTAAGCATTTTTTCCAGCTTAGTTTAACACTTACATAGGCAAATAGATCTATCTTATATTGTCTTTGAGGAAACAAAATTGAACTCATTATTTTAAGGTCCATAATCATAAAGAACTGAGATAAACTAATTTTGCTTAATTTTAAATTTAAAATATTTTTTGTTCGACCCCATTGTTCTTCTAAATCAGAATCAAATCAAAATGTCAGAGGTTTATGTTACGTGGTATCGCAGTGTTATTTACTTCCATCTAGGTATAAACTATTGTGTTAGCAAAGTCAATCAGGTAAAAACATTTTAATTGTTATTGAAAAAAGCTACAAAACAAATCAAGCACAAACAAACACATCTTTAATATAGATCTTTTTATCTGCGTCAAAATTTTCAGTTTTGTTCATACCAACACGGAAATGTATTTTTATTTCTTCGGTATTTCTCACTGTCTGCTCAACAAACCTGACTGTTATAAAAGTCTGTATAATTATATCCAAACGTTCATATCATTTGAAAATTAAAATTTTGTTATGATAATTGTCTGTGAAACTCATGTTAAAGAAGACCTAATTAGGTTTAATACACCTACCATAGGCCATTGCTAGTTAATCCCAATACTTTTTTATACATGATATAATATAATTATCAATTATGTTTCTACCATCTATTTCAGGATCTATAGGATTCACAGTTTTGGAAAACTCAGCACTTGATTGGTTGACGGACCAGAACGACACGACTTGTAACGATGATAAAGAGACTCCAGTTTATTTGACACTGAAGACACCAATTACTCTAAAGTGGAGCCGAATTGTAGTCAGCAGTCCAGGTAGTTTGATCTCTATGTATATGCAGATAGGAAAACTACAGTTTTTTTCCTCTTTTATCGGGTTTCAGGTTGGTTAAAATAAGTAGAGGATAAGGTACACAAATCAATGTATTTTCTATAGCTTGATCCCAGTTAAGTATCCTCACAATATCAATCCCATAAAGGTTGAAAGAGAAAATGAAAGTGTTTCTTTCATTTTTCATAAAGTTATAAAACATAGTATTGCGTCGGTTTTCTTTTTTTTTTCCTTTTTTTTTGAGTGGGGGTTCCTTTTACAATTTTAAAGATTGTGTACATGATTTCAACTTCAATCAGCTTTCTTGAACAACGTAACGTAGTGAGTGCATAAATGCATACGTAGGAAAAGAATAGATAGGTTTAAAGAAAGAAAGTGTGTTATAGATAATGAGAGGAAGATATAGATAGATAGATAAAAGGAAAGACAGACTCAGAGAGAGAGAGACAAAAAAGAGAAAGAGGCAGAGGGAGAACGAGAAAGAGTGCAAGTGAGCGTGTGCGTGTTTGACAGAGAGAGAGAGAGAGAGAGAGAGAGAGAGAGAGAGAGAGAGAGAGAGAGAGAGAGAGAGAGAGAGAGAAACACAGAGACAGACTGTCAGACAGACCGACAGACAGAGACAGAGACCTGGATTTACTATACTGGTTTGACAGAACTGGGTTCAAAGCTTTTGAACTCTTTTTTTACAATGTGCCTTTATAACATTGTCTCTCTGTGTATCAAAATATTAACAAAAATGTCGAGAGCATGAAGATTTGTCCATTTAAAGCTTGTGTCTGCTGTGAAGAGCCTAATAAGTATAAAAGCTCTGAGGCTACCATACCGTTGCTCAGAAATAGGCAAGATATCAAGACTTTAGCGTGAATGTGGAAGTTCTTTTTAATGCTTCTGTTTATTGGACATAACTCATTTTCTCTAACATAACAACAATCGTCTTAATGGAATGGAATTTCTTATCGTGACCCTTTTAGGTTTGTATAAAATTGCTTAGATAATGGAAATTATAATATCAATCAATTTGGATTTCCCTTCAGTCTTTTCTTGCATGCTTCATTTATTTCATTATTGTCCCCTTTGTTTCTCTTCAGCACGACTTCGGGACGTCAAACTTTTCTATTACATTGAGGGTAAAGAAAATTTCGCGGAATGTTCAGGCCCTAAAGTCAACATAAGCGACACTGTGCAAGACATTCTTTGTCCCACAGCAGACAATGTAACAAAGGTGACTGTAACGATAAACGGAGAAGCTGGAAGAGGACTGTGTTCCCTTTACCTTAGTTCAGGTAGGAACATAGAACATTGTATTTAAGTATGCCAACATGGCGTTTCTGTTTTCTTTCTTTACAAAGCGTGTCCGTTATGAATGTGTTTGCCTTTTGCTCTTTTGTTGTCAGGTTGTCAATTGAGTGATGCGCTTAATAGAAAGAGATCTAATGGTTTAAAAAAAATGATAACGTAAAACACACCTTTTCTCCATGTTTTCTGCGAAAGAATGACCGATGTAACTATCATCTCTACCGATAAAAGCAAAAAAAAGAAGATGTGTGAAATTCTTACTGGGAAAAAATATATTTAGCAGTACAGACTGATGCAACAAATATTAAACATATACAGCCAACTAGATTTCCCCAACCCCCCACCCCCACCCCCAGGTAAAACCGAAGGAAAGAGAGAAAAACAGCTTAGAAATAAAGGGGTGAGGTAGTGGATATATCACTCAAAAAAAAATAATCTCCACCTAAGCTAATAAATCCTAAATAAGAAAGTAAATTTGTTTTGCCAACAATAAGTTTAATCTTTTAGATTAAGTTAAACTAAAAAGTTGTTATGGAACAGAGCACAAAAAACAAAAACCTGTGCCTTTTAGAACATTAGGAAAATAGTAAAAAAGGTTCAAATTATTAGTATTTTACTTGTAATATAAACTGATAGTAAATTTAAAAAAAATCAAGTGGTCACTTTAGACAGTATCCACTAACATGGATCACGACATTTGTAATTTTTTTTAAGCAGTTGGTATTTTAGCACGCAGATGGTTAAGTAGGGCTTTCACAGACCCTTTTGTAATTTTAATGTTACTTTATCAAGAATGGAAAGACTTCTCAACTATATTAAGTAAATGTGGTCATGTACTTGTAATAGATAAATAGATTTATGACTCGTCAGCGGCATTCGTTTGAAAAAAGATCCATGGAATTGTTTTGCTTTTGTTTTGGAGCATCAGGAACTAAGTCTTTTGAATGTAAACGCGCTTGTTTATAAATTTTTGTAGGCGCGGAGTTGGTTATGAGGGAGAGCAAGAGTGTAAAGAGGAGGGTTGGAGTTAAAAAAAAGAAAAAAAAAAGAAGTCTCGATCTAGATGGTTGTAAGTGTCCCAGTACCATGAACTTAGCTTATGGCAGGAAGTTTCAAGGGATAACAATAATAATCCTGACATAGGGTCAACCTGTCAATGTTTTCTGAAAACAACACAAAAATAGAGAATTATCTTTCTATTTCGCAAAATCCCTGAAGTCGGAAAACAATCGAAAAAAAAAGAAAGTGTGAAAACTAGAAATCGTGAATTATTTCCGTTTTTAAGGCAGTTGGTTGATATGTAACCCACATGTATACAAAAAAAATTCAGCAGCATGTGAAATAAGTTAACAGCTATATTGGCATTAATTGGTAAATTTTGATTTTTAAAAAAATATCCTCATTAACATTTCTGATTTTAAGCTCTAATTGTTAATGGCAATATTAAGACTGGGTCATTGTGTTCTTAATTTGACCCAAGCAATATGTAACTCTCTATACCTTTTACTTCTCAGTTAAATTAAACATGAAGTTTGGATACTGCGGGTTCAAAAATTAAATTGAAGTTGGATAATTTTATATTAAATCGTCTGTATCTGTTCTAGCTCGCTGATTTCTAAAATAGAAGAATGAAGGCACTAAGAGAAGAACAAACATGAAGCTTCCGCTTATAATTAAAAGAAAGAACGAGCAGATTGTCTTAGTATCAGTTTAACAAGATATACTTTTAAAAACCCAAGGTAACTGAACTAAAATTAATAGGCTAGATTCCTCACATCTTGTGGACCTTACATTGCCTGTTCCTTACAGGCATTGTCTAAATGTTAATTCTTTATTCTGAGGTTTAATAAAGTTTTTATGAACTTCATAAAAATCAGTGGTGTTAATCGTTTTTAAATCTGTATCGACTTCATGAGCTAAAAAGCGTGTTGCTCATTATATAAAACAATACAAGGTATTGATTCGAAAGGTGAAAAAATGGGGCATTTAGTATGTTCCCTAAAGTTTATCTCTGACATGTCAAATAATGTTTATATATAACAAGTTAAAAACCCTCTTCTAGAAATGGGACTCTGGTGTTTGCCGGGGCTTAGGATGTTAGTGTGTATTTAAAGAGGAGTATAAATGGTCTTGATAGCCCTCCATTTTTTACATGATCCAGATAACTGCCTTCAACTATGTATCTTTACCTAGAATCTGGATACCTCGATAAATCTAATTCTAAACACAAAATTTAGATACAGAACCTAATTTCTTTTGGAATAAAGGTAATCGACTTCATATTCTTTTCTTTTTTCGAGTCTGTTCTTTAGATCCTTTTAAACGCTTATTAGAAAGATCTAAATTTCCACGTAACAGTGCACTGCCTTGCGGGAATTCTTAGCCGCGCAGTAGTTTTAACTTTGATCTACCCCTCAAGTCGATTGAGGAAAACTTCCGTTGTTAAAAAATGCTATCGTAGTGTTCGTAAGTAACCCTATGTTGACGAAGCAAAGCATTTTTGGGGAATTCGAGGAAAGCAGTTTATATTGTTATTTAAAATTAAGATAATTTTTCGGACCAAATTAAAATTAGTTATCTTGCCTTTTTTGAGAGTACACTTAAAGTGCAAATGAAATACATGATAAACAAGCTTATGGATGCCATGTACTCAGTTTTGGTTCCATTCAAGAATAATCCTAAATTTAGATTAAGTCTTTTTGATCATCTCGCACGTATGTCTAATAAATGCACTAACTCATTTGCCTTGGTCTAGATTCAGATAATTCCTAAAAAAATTGTTGAAATAATTATTTTTCATCCAATCAGTAAAGAATATTTTCCCTTTGTATTGTTAACCCTCCAAAATGTGTAGTGAGATTAACTATGATTAATAGCTCCTGGTTCTTATAGCTGTTGTGCAGATTAAATATTTACTATTTAGGAAAACAAATTTTACTTATTGCAGATTAAATATTTACTATTTAGGAAAACAAATTTTACTTAGTTCAAGAGACATGTTCTAGTCGAAATCATTTAGAACCAAGTTATAAGAAGATGTATAGGGAAAGCGATTTCAGAAACTTTACTGAAAGTCGTGAGCTTTGTTCAAATATCAAAAGCGTTTTAAAGAAAGGAATAAACAATTTTGTTCTAACATGTTTCTCAGGTACTCATTTTATGCTTTTCTTTTTTCTTACTTCAAATTTCACACTAATGTGCATTCTTGCAGACGCTATCGCTTGATGCAATAACAA
>JAWDGP010004163.1:30000-59206 GCA_033675545.1 Elysia crispata
TTTAAAACTTTTAAAACTCGTTATAGCATTTGAACTTGATGCATATTGGTTTAAACTTATTTATCTCGTTTGTTTTCACAACAGTATAAACCTGTTTTTTTTCTTGATTGTCTCTAAATAATATATGGAACAAGGAGAGTTGAGAAGAAAAATGGAAGAAAATTGAAGTTTCTGTCATCATACTTTTTGTGGTTTTTGTTTTCTTTTCGACGTTTTTTGTCTGTTAGATTGTTTCTCGGTCTCTATTTCTTTTCTTTGTATCCCCCTGTCTCTCAAACTCCTTTCTTCTTTTCTTTCTCGCCTTTTCTTCCGTTTTTTTTTTTCAAGAAACAAAAAAACTATCAGTGGACTTCGTAAGCCTTATGTTATCGTACAAACTCTTTGTTCCAGTAAAAAAAAAATCAGTATGAATAATGCAAGGGACAATTTTTTTAAGACCACAAAAGAAATAAAAATTGCATTGGTAAATAAGTTTATATTTTATCAACTTTATTGGTGTCCCTGGTTTCATTAAAAAACTCCCAAAACTGTCTATGTCTATCTGTCTGTCGCTGTTTCTCTCTCTCTCTCTCTCTCTCTCTCTCTCTCTCTCTTTCTCTCACACACACATTATCTCTCTCACTCGCTTTCTTTTTTCCTCTCTCTCCTTTCCTCACTCTCTCTCTCTTTCTCTGGCTCACTCTCACTCAGTCTTTCTCAATCTCTTCTATTACCTTTGAGAAGAAATATTTTTTTTCTCTGTTAGAAAGTATAAAAAATCCTGCTGCTTTTTTATTTTTCCTTTAAAATAATCATTCATACTTTAAATATCATTTATTAAATGTGCCTAAATAATTTTCAAATCTAATAAAATCTTGGACTACAACAAAAACAAATGCTTTTTTATGTATTAAATATTTTCCTTACAAGTGTTGTAATTTTTTTGGCTGTCAATAAGATTTCTTCTTTTTCTTCATTAAATTCAACTTTTCACCATATACAATATTTTTTTTTCAATTGAAACGTAAAAAATTTAAACGTCAATTACGTTTTAGTAAATTCAGTTGGAAAAAAAATTCTATGATATAAAATGTTGTAATTAACATAAAAAAGTTACTCATTACTATTATATTTTATCCTGAGATCAAGACAATGATGTAAGTTTGAAAAAAAATATTTTCCTCAACACATACTGCAGCAAAGTAATCACTCAAAATGCAGACATTCATGACTTTCACTACCCAAAAAACTTACGTAAAGTAATGCCAATTTTTATGTATTTTAAATGCCCGACAGAATGTCCCTCTGGAAAATACGGCGGAAACTGTAACAAAAGCTGCAGTGTTCACTGTGCTGGACAAAAAAAAACCTGTTCTCAATTCAATGGAACCTGTGCTCAAGGCTGTGATCCAGGCTACATGGGAGAAACATGTGATGAGGGTTAGTATCCAGAAAGAAACAGTAAAATTTAATACATGTAAATTTCTATGTGATTGGAAGATGAAAGTGATATATATATATATATATATATATATATAAAGGGCTGGAATAAATCGAAAAAAGAGATCGTAAGGTACGATTTATGTTACTTTCTTTATCTCTATCCCTTTCTGACTCTTGATTTAATTCCTTTCCAAAACACATACATTCTCTCATTTTTCTCCTCATCTCTCTTGATCTCTTTATCTTAAGCTCTTTTTCTTTTACTTGATGCAAACGATCGTATTCATGTTTCTCGTTTTAGGTAAGTTCACTTTGTTGTTCTATATTATGTTGTAGAAAAAAAGTGATTTAATTTTCTTTAAGCGAAGCAAAACCTTGGAACTATGTTGTCACTTTTTAACTGCATTGGAGTTTAATAAATTTGTTTTTAAATAAGGAGGCCTTTATATTTAAAACTTTTAAAACTCATTATAGGATTTGAACTTGATGCATATTGCTTTAAACTTATTTATCTCGTTTGTTTTCACAACGGCATAAACATTTTTTTTCTTGATTGTCTCTAATTAATACATGGAACAATGACAGTTGAGAAGAAAAATGGAAGAAAATTGAAGTTTTTTTGTAATCCCACTTTTTGTGGTTTTTGTTTCATTTTCTACGTTTTTTGTCTGTTTGCTTGTTTCTC
This sequence comes from Elysia crispata, assembly GCA_033675545.1. Lineage (NCBI taxonomy): Eukaryota > Metazoa > Mollusca > Gastropoda > Plakobranchidae > Elysia > Elysia crispata. The sequence goes on from JAWDGP010004163.1 coordinate 32,108, forward strand.
GGTCTCTATTTCTTTTCTTTGTATCCCCCTGTCTCTCAAACTCCTATCTTCTTTTCTTTCTCGTCTTTCCTTGTCGTTCTTTTATTCAAGAAAAAAAATCAATCGACTTCATAAGCCTTATATTGTCGTAAAATCTCTTTGTTCCATTATAACAAAAAAATCAGTATGAATAATGCGAGGGACATTTTTTTAAGACCACAAAAGAAAAAAACAAGTGCATTTTTTAATAAATTTATATTTTATCGACGTTATTGGTGTCCATACTTTCATTGAAAGCTCCCAAAACTGTCTTTTTTTCACAACGTTATAAACATTTTTTTTAATTGTGTCCAATTCAAATACATTGAACAATGAGAGATAGAAGAAAAATAGAAGAAAAGTGGCGTTTTAGTTATCCCTTGTTTTGTGTATTTTTTTCCAATTTTTTTCTTTATTTCCCCCTGCCTTAAACCTTCTCATCTTTTTTTTTTTGTTTTTCGCCTTCTCTTGTCGTTCTTTTATTAAAAAAAAATATCGATCTGTCTGTCGCTGTTTCTTTCTCTCTCTCTCTCTCTCTCTCTCTCTCTCTCTCTCTCTCTCTCTCTCTCTCTCTCTCTCTCTCTTTCTTTCTTACTCACTCTTTGTCAATCACTTCCATGATCATTGGAAAAGAAAAGACATCTTTTTTCTCTGTAATAGAGCACAAAGATGCATTTTTTTGTGTTGGTCTTCTTTTGCGTGGAAATAATTAAGCAAACTATAAATGTCGTTCAGTAAATATGGCTAAATCATTTTAAAATTTGAAAAAAAAATCTTAGACCACAACAAATACAAATGCATTTATTTTATTTGATTTTTTTAAATTGATGTCTCATTTTTTTGGCTGGGATTTTCTTTTGATGTTTCTTTATTTAGTTCCATTTTTTAACCACATATAGGAGGTTTATTTCAATTGAACCTTTAAAAAGTGTAAACGCCAATTGACTTCTAGGAAATTCAGTTGATAATAAATATTCTATTATAAAATATGTTGTAAGAAACATCAAATAAGTTGGTCAGTACTATCATACTTTCTCTTAGGATCGAGACACTGATGTAAGATTAAAAAAAAAATTCCCCAAGACATATAGCAGTAATAATTCAAAATACGGACATTCATGACTTCACCACTGCACAAAAAGTTCTTAAAAATTTACACAGAGTAATGCTAAAATACACAAAAACAATATCGAAACTGGATTTATCAATAAGCAATTAGTGTTCTAACTTTCAACTACTTTAAATGCCCGACAGAATGTTCCTCTGGAAAATACGGCGAAAACTGTAATAAAACCTGCAGTGTTCATTGTGCTGGACAAAACAATACCAGGTCCTGTTCTCATATCAATGGAACCTGTGCTCAAGGCTGCGATCCAGGCTACACAGGAGAAACATGTGACCAGGGTTAGTATGCAGACAGAAACAGTAAAAGTTAATACCTGTAAATTTTAATATGATTGGAAGATAAAAGTGAAGTTTTTGTATTCTTTTTAGTTTTGAAGTATAAGGGAGTTATTAGTTTGCAGATTCAAATTTAATGCATTATATATGCAGGGCTGGCATTAATCGAAAAAAGAGAGCGTAAATTAGCAGTTTCTGCTCCTCTCTTTATCTCTCTCCCTTTCTGACACTCTTTTTACCTTCTTTCCAAAGCTCATACTCATTCATCTTCCTCTTTATCTCTCTTCATCACTATTATCTCAAGCTCTTTTTCTTTCCCCTTATGAACACGGTTGTATACATGTTCCTCGTTTAAGGTGATTCACTTTCTTGTCTTATATCCCTTTATAGAATGTTTTTTCTTTTATTTTTCTTTAAGCAAAAACTAAACTATGGAACTATGATGTCATTTACTAATTGCATTGGAATTTGAATTACATTAGCTTCGAAATAAAGTGGCTTTTAATTAAAATTGTTAAAGCTCATATCATTTGAACCTCATGCATATTGGTTAAGACGTATTAAAATAGTTTGTTTTCACAACGGCATAAGCCATTGTTTTTCTTTACTCTGTTTTGTTTAGTTCAAATACATGGAACAATGAGATATGAGAAGAAAATTGGAAGAAAAGTGACGTTTTAGGTATCCCTGTTTTTGTGGTTTCAGTTTCATTTTCCCCTTTTTTCCTATCTGTTTTCTTGTTTCTCGGTCCCTCTTTCTTTTCTCTATATCCCCCTGTTTCTCCCACTCGTATTTTTTTTTCTTTCTCGCCTTTTCTGGTCGTTCTTTAATATAAGAAAGAAAAATTGAAACCAATCAGTGGACTTCATAAGCTTTATGTTATCGTAAAACTTTTTTCTCGAGGAGAAAAAAAGAGACAAAGAGAGTATGAATATTGCAAGGGACAATATTTGTTAGGACCACACCAGAATCAAAAAGTGCATGTTTTAAAAATTTATATCCACTTCATCTGTGTCAATACATTGATCGAAATATCCCAAATCTGTCTCAGTCTGTCTGTCTCTGTCTCTGTCTGTCTCTCTCTCTCTCTCTCTCCCTCTCTCTCACTCTCACTCTCTATCTATTTCTCTCTCACACACACCGTCTCCCTCTATCTCTCTCACTCTCACTCTCTGTTTCTCTCTCTGTCTCTCTGTCTCTCTCTCTCATTATTTCTTTCTTTCTCAATCTATTCCATGACCTTTGAGAAGGAAAGTAATCTTTTTTTCTGCAATGCGTGGAAACTATCAATAATACTACAAACGTCGTATATTAAATGTGGCTAAATCATTGAAAATCCAATAATCTAAAACTACAACATAAACAATTGCATTGAATTTTTTTTATTATTTTCTAAATGAGTGTCATAATATTTTTTTTTTTTTTGCTGAATTTTTGTTTTCACCGCATACAGTAAATTATTTCAGTGGAACCCTAATAAGTTCAAACGTCAATTAACTTCTAGGAAATTCAGTTGAAAATAAATATAACATAATAAAGAATCTTCTAGCAAATATCAAATATGTTATTCAGCACTATTGTGCTTTATCCTGGGATCGAGACATTGGTGTAGGTTTAGAAAAAAAAATTCAACACTTACTGCAGCAAAGTAATCACTCAAAATGCGGACATTCGTGGCTTCACATCTGCACAAAGACTCTATAAAACAGTACGTAATGTAATGCCAACTTCCATCTATTTTAAATTCCCGTCAGAATGTTTTTCTGGAAAATACGGCGAAAACTGTAATAAAAGCTGCAGTGTTCACTGTTGTTTTCTTCTCTCTCGGCCTCTCTTTCTTTTCTCCATATTCTCTGTCTCTCACACTTCTAAAAACTAAAACCAATTAGTGGACATCATAAGCCTTATGTTATCGTAAAATCTCTTTCTTCCAGGGAAAAAAACAACAGTATGCATGACGCAAGAGACAATATTTTTAAAGACCAAACTAGAAACAAAAAGTGCATTTTTTACAAATTTATATCAACTTAACATCTGTACTTACTTTGATAGAAATATGCCAAAGTCTGTCTCTGTCTGTCTGTACCTCCCTCTCTCTCTCTCTCTCTCTCTCTCTCTCTCTCTCTCTCTCTCTCTCTCTCTCTCTCTTTCTCTCACACATTTACTCTTTCTTAATCTATTCCTTAATCTTTGACAAGGAAATAAATCTTTGTACTCTGCAACAAAGCGATTTTTTTTTTTGCGTGGAAACAATCAATAAATGCTATAAATGTCTTTTATTAAATGTGGCTAAATCATTTAAAATCTCATAAATCTACGACCACAACATAAACAAATGCGTATAGTTTGAATTAGTTTCTAAATGAGTGTCATAATCATTTCTTGTTTTATGTTTAATCAGTTACTTCAGTTTTTCAAATTATACAGCAAATTTATTTCAATTGAACCCTAAAAAGTTTAAACGTCAATTAATTTCTAGGAAATTTAGTTGAAATAAAATATTCTTTTCTAAATTATCTTGTAACAAACATAAAATAAGTTTATCAGAACTATTAGACTTTATACTGGGATTGAAACACTGATTTAAGTTGAGACAATTTTTTTTCCTCAACACATACTGCAGTAAAGTAATTAGTCAAAATGCGAACAATTCATGACTTCACCATTGCACATTTTTTTCTTTTTTAAATTGAGTAAAGTAATGCCAACATCAATAATAAAACAATATATATATATATATATATATATATATATATATATATATATTCAAAACTTGATTATTTCATCAATGAGAAAATGTTCTTATTTTCATCTTTTTTTTTAATTCCTGTTAGAATGTCGCTCTGGAGAATACGGCGAAAGTTGTAATAAAAACTGCAGTGTTCACTGTGCTGGACAAGACAATACCTGTTCTCATATCAATGGAACCTGTGCTGAAGGCTGTGATCCAGGCTACACAGGAGAAACCTGTGACCAGAGTTAGTATTCAGAAAAAAAATAGTAAAGGTTATTACCTGTAAATTATGATTTGTGTGGAAGATAAAAGCGTTGTTTTTTTTTTTTTTCGTTTTGAATTATGATGGTGTTTTCAGTTTTCAAACTCAAATCTAGTGCAATAGATATGCAGGGCTGGCATTAATGGAAAGAAGAGAGCGTAAGTTACTGTTTACTATTTCTGTTCCTTTCTTTATCTCTCTCCGTTTCTGACACTCTATTTTCTTTCTTTCCAATGCACGCACTCTCTCTTGTTTTTCTCTTTATCTCTCTCGATCTCTATATCTCAAGATCTTTTCCTTTCCCCTAATGTAAATAATCGTATACATGTTCCTCGTTTAAGGTAAGTTCACTTTGTTGTTCTATATTCTTTTATAGAAAAATAACATGGTTTACTTTTCTATAAGCAAAAGCAAAACTATAGAACTATGTTTTCACTTATTAACTACATCGGAATTGGACATACATTAGTTTCGAATTAATGTGGCCTTTAATAAATCTGTTAAAGTTCATCATAAATAAAGGTCAATAAATTGTTTTGAGAAATCAAAGATAAAGCATGACTTCATAAAAAAATCAAATGTTCCAAAGGTATAAAGAAATAGTCATAAAAAGACTCATCTGCGAAATATGCGACATTTATTTCGGAGACAGTGATGCAAATAATGGTGTCAAAATTATTTCTTGAGAAAAATTTAATACTGTATTAAGGGTTTCAAAATATTTATTACACAAAATGGTGCACTTAACACTTTTTACGTAATGTAAAGAGAACACAAGGACAAAACAAAACAATAAACAACTGTTTTAGCTTAATACCATTTTGACTCTGGTCAGAATGTCCCTCTGGAAAACATGGCAGAAACTGTAATGAAAGCTGCAGTTTTCACTGTGCTGGACCAAACAAAACCTGCTGTCATATCAATGGAAGCTGTGATGGGGGCTGTGATCCAGGTTACACAGGAGCTACATGTGACAAAGGTTAGTATCTATAAAGAACGAGTAAAGGTTGTAACCTGTTAAATTTATATATATATATATATATATATATATATATATATATATATATATATATAATTCAAAGATTAAACGGTAGTCTGCATATGCTTTTTACTTCTAAAAATACGGACGATGTTTTGGATTGGCAGATTCAAATTAAATGTAATGCAGTACTTGCAGGGATCAAAAGAAGTAAGCGGATTTTGAAGTTTATATTTCTGTCTTAATCTATTACGCTCTCTATCACTCCCTTTTCTCTCTATCCAACGCAGAAACTATCTCTATCTATCTCTCTCTTCTCTCTCTCTCTCTCTCTCTCTCTCTCTCTCTCTCTCTCTCTCTCTCTCTCTCTTGTTCCCCTTATTTCTCTTCCTCGTTTATTTTTTCGTATAAAGTAAGTGGATCGTTTTTTTTCCCGTCTATTCTTTTATTGAAAATGAATATGATAAGACAGTTAAACATTATTTAAATGTCCTTTTGAAACAATAGCAGAACAATTAAAACTTTTCTTAGCACATACCAACTAAATTAGAGTTAAAATAAATTTATTTTCGAATATAAGATAACTATATGGCGTTTATTGGTTTTTCAAAGCTCAACTTGCATCTAATGCACATGTTTTCAGATTTCTTTGCTTGCTTTATTCTCACTAGAATATAGAACTTATTAATATCTTTTTGTGTGTGTTAAATTTAAAAGCAGTGAACAAATAATTTAGGAGGAAAATGGAAGAATTGAAGAGAGATTTAGTTATCCCTCTTGTTTTGTTTTCTCTGATTTTCTGTCTGTTCACCTGATTGTCCATTTTTCTTCCTTTTTATAATTTCGCTCGGTCTCTCAACCTTACCTTGTAACTTTAGTAAAGCTTTGTAATTTACCCGTAATTTTCTTTCAAAATTATTATCTATAAAAAAAATAATGTTTTAACATTTTTTCTTTTTCTGCATTTTTTATGTAAAGCTCTTTAAGCTTTTTATTTCTTAATATTGTATACTTTGGAATATGGGTCTGATTAATTTCAGGCCATACATTTGTTTTCTTTCTTCATTGAGTTTGCTCTTGCTGATTTGCCAAAGGGAATACCAGGAAGGTATATCTGAAATGTCGAATGTTTCTTCTTTTGTTACCTAATAACATTGATCTTCTCAGCCATGGACTTAAGTAGCACAGGTTTTTATCCACAGTGTTGATGTGATCCCAATCGACAGCGGTTTTGCCTATCATTTTAATACTTAGCATGATAAATTTAGTTTTTCTAATAACCTAAGTTTCTATTTTTTATAGTTATAAGCGTGGTGTATATTTCATCTCTTTCGATTTTTTTTCTTATTTTTCGTTGTTTTTGTTTAATTTTTGGGAAACACGTTAAACATTATGCAGAAAATTAACACGTGTTTTCACCTTTCTTAAAATCTTTTCAAAATTCATTTCGTTGCGACATTTTTTTTCCGTAACAATCTTCTAAAAAAAGCAATTAAAACATTATTGACGTTGTACAAAAGAATTTTAGGCGATATTCTTCTTGCAAAATTCTACTTAATCCAGTATTTGTTTTAAAAGACCTTGAAATTTAACCGTATAAAACACATTTTTAATCTTTTGCCTTCTTAACCTATTCACCACCAGTTCTAGATCTGAGACAAACTCCTGTTGTAATATATATGTATATATATATATATATATATATATATATATATATATAAGAGAACCTAATTTAAACTCAATATTTTGCTTTTTTTCAAGAATTTTCGGAACAAATTTTAAAAATTTCCTCGGATATACCTTTTTTAAAGTTTACCTATAATTTGGAAATTCAATTGCAACCTTGTTTGATTGAAAGAGGTAGTAGAAACGTACAATTTTAGTCATTAATAGTTTACTGGTAAAGTTTTAAAAATCTTGAAATTTCAGGAAAGAAATAGATGAGATACATTCATTTTAACATGAAGCCACATCATATTCTTGCACGAGATTTGTATAATCATTACCAACACAATTTTGCTGTAGGACGCTTATGGTTATACGATATAACCTAGTTAGGCAAATATTTAAAAACTTCACTGTAAGGAGATTTCCAAACCTCATCCATTGCATCAACACAGAACTACTGTAAATAAGAGCAGTTTGTGTATAAAAATGAAATTTTAAATAGTTTTAGTTCATAATGGTTAAATGACTTCTCAAACTAAAAAAAATTCGAAAAACCTGCACTGTCTGTTGCATCCCCAGATTTCATGTCATTTTGGATACTTCAAAAATAAAAAAAAAATTCCATAATATGTCCGTCTTCGACAATGTATGTTGGAATAATACTGTATTACAAATCAGAATAATTACATCAGAGGTTTCACATTTTTTCAACAAATCATCATTTTGTAACTGACTGAATTCGATTACGATGTTAATCTTATCAAGTTTACATTGAAAAAACATATGTGCGGAACGCTATATAATTTGTTATTAAATACAAATAAACAAATATTTGAAATCAAACTGTTTTAGCTTAAAGTCAAAAAGTATTTTTTTTTTTGTACTTTTTAATTTGAGTATGGCAATTATTGAAAGAATCAAGATATTACAAACAACAAATTAAATACCGATTCTTTACCATATTTGTTCATGAGAGACATATTTATAGCTCACTGGTAAAACTATTCTCAATAAAAACTGAACAGAATAGACAAGATACGAATTAAAAAGGAAATACTTTTATGCATCCTTCAATTTATAATTAAAAAAAATACTCGTACTTTAAGAACTATATTCTTTTTTTTTTTTTTTGATTCCCACCTTGCTATATATACTCATATATATTTTTATAATTTGTAGAAGTTGAAAAGGTCGAAAAAAAAAAGCTTCCAAAGGCAGGCAAAAAGGATAAACCTACCGAAGATATTTTTTATAACAAGGATGGAAAAATGTCAATTAAGAAAAAAAATTGCATTCTTAAAACATTTATGCAATTTTTTTTCAGATAAAAAAAAAAATTAAAAAGATGCATTCGCAATCTCATCAGTATACACACTCACACAAACACAAAATATACATTCACAAATTTCAGAAAATAACAATATGATTCTTTTAAACTAATGTTTTAGAATAATTTTTGTTCTAATTTTAAACCATTTGGACTCTTGTCAGAATGTCTTTCAGGAAAATACGGCCAAAACTGTCAAAAGAGCTGCAGTACTCACTGTGTTGGACTGAAAAATGCCTGTTCCCATATTGATGGAAGCTGCTCTTCGGGCTGTGATCCAGGTTACAAAGGAAAAATGTGTAATCAACGTAAGTATCCAGGAATACATAGTGGTATTGATCACTTATTAACTTTACATGGTGTGAAGATAACTTTACAACTCATCTTTTTCGTCTTGAAATATAAGGATGGAAGTACAAGTTAGCAGGGTGCGATCTAATGTAAGATTGGTTTTGCAGTTTTTGCAATGCATTTGATAAATTATAAAAGAACTTAAAATTACTATTTGCTTCATTCTTTTTCTCCTTACCTATAACTTTTCCGTTCTTGCTCTGTCTTTTTTTCTCCCATTATCTCTCTATATCTTTCTTTTTTATCTCTGCAAATGTGGATTAAATGTAAAATCGTTTTATTCCTGTATCAAGAATGTTTATGCGGGTTTATATAAGTGTTATTTAATGTTGTGAAAAAAAATTGAAATGTTAAATAACAGGTATACAAAAGCATCTATTTGAAACACGTTTAAAGTTGGTAACAGTTCTTGTAAAGTTTTAAGTACGCTAACGTCGGTAGAAACTGTTTTCTCAGTAATAGAAAAACGTTTTTTTTAAGTCAATAACTTTCCCTTGGCTCGAAATAAATATTACTATTGATGAATAGGATTTTAATTTATTTAATTTTTAATATATATACAAGAGCACGGAGTTTGAACTAATTGATGTGCTTTTTTTTCCACTTACTTTTTCGGAAGAAATTTTTAATATTTGCAGGAATATACCTTTTTTTTTAAATTTAAACTTAAAAATTGAAATTGAATTGCAAACTTGTTCGAAGAGGTAGATGAAACTTACCATTTTAGTCATGAATAATTTACTGGTACAGTTTTTAGAATCATTAAATTTCACAAAAAGAAATATATGAGTCGGAGATTCCAGAAGAATCTTGACCATACAAGTGCGGGATGTGTTTAGTAAACAAGACTAAGTTCTTAGGATTTAAATACAAACATTATGCAACTAAATAAGATAATGTACATAGATCTAGCCGATCCGCTACCCAAAAGTTACGCACCAAAAAAGGGTGAGGGAATGAATAGATCAACTTATAGTACAATGTTTTACACATCCCCCCACTTAAAATATTTTTTTTCCAAAAAAATTATTCTCTCGTTCCTCCAAAGCATTGTATACTGATTTCCATTTGATACAAGTATGATCAATAAAATGGATACATCACAAAACTCGATGTGGGCATACTGGCAGTCATGCTTTACTTTAAGTATATCCCGGAAATACTGGTAATACAAACAATAGAAGCGTTACTTGGAAAAAGGGAAAATACAATATTACAATAAGTACAGGGATTTCAGAAGCTGCCTTCCTCATAATATTGTTAACAATGCAATCAAAATACTATATAAGAACTCTACTAAGAAAGTCAGCTCCCACATTATCTTTGCCTTTCATGTGTTCTACTCTAAAAACAAATCTCTGCAAAGCCAATACCCAACGCATAATATGAGGGTTATCAAATTTAGAAACCTTGAGGAATTCGAGGGGTCGGTGGTCTGTTTGAAGCGTGAACTGCTTACCATAAAGATACAAAGCAAATTTCTTTATACCCCAAACAATTCCGAGACATTCTCTCTCTTGCACAGAATATCTCTTCTCCTTATCTATAAGCTACCTGCTTGCGTAAGCGACAGGAAAAAAATTGCCGATCCCTGTCTGTGTGGCACCTAACCCTATATCAAATGCGTCTGTTCTCAGAACAAACTCTTTATTAACGTCAGGGAGCATCAGTATGGGTTTGCTAATTAAAGCTTTCTTCAATGCAGCGTACGCTCTCTCCCGCGGCTTTCCCCATACAATTTTGTTGGGCTGACCTTTACGAGTTATAACTGATCGGAGGGCAGCAATAGCAGCAAAGTTTGGTATGAATGGTTGACAATAATCAACTAAACCTAAAAAGGCTCTAAAGTCTTTCTTAGTGGTCGGTCTCGGGGCGTCTTTCCCTTTCTCAACATTGCAGTCCTGAAGTCCAACTGTCCCCCTTCCAAGGCGGTGTCCGAGGAAGTCGACTTGTGTTGCTCCCAGTTCACTCTTTGTTGACATCGCGACTAGGTTGGCCGCTTTCAACCTCTTGACGAGTTCCTCCAAGACTTGCAAGTGTTCCTCCCACGTCTTGGTATGCACCAGCAGATCATCGATGTAGTCTACCACGTTGTCCATTCCCTCCTGAAGTCGTCGCATTGCTTTTGTCATGGTCATGCCGAGTTGGCCATCCCGAACAGCATCCGCAGGAACTCGTGGTATTGCACGAAAGCAGTCTTGTGGATATCTGAGGGCCTCACACGTATTTCGCGATAACCCTTGGTCAAGTCCAGCTTAGAAAATTACTTGTCTTCGCTCATACCAAGGAAAAACTTGGCTGGCGAAGGAACTAGTAGAGGATCTGTGACTGTAATCTTGTTGAGACGACGGAAATCAATGCAGATACGATTACTCTCGTCCTTCTTCTTCACAACGACCACAGGCGACGCGTATGGTGAGTCACTCTTTCGTATTATCCCTACGTCCCGCATCTTCTGTAGCCCTTTCTTGAATGAAGACTTCAGGGCGAATGGTACAGTATACGGCGTCTGACGTACAGGTACGTCGGAAGTCAGGTCGATCTGGTGCTCAGCCAGATTAGTGTCGCCTGGACGATCTGAGAATATCTCGCTGAACCTCTGGACCATCAACTGTAGTTCCCGATTTTGGCCATTCGTCAGGGCTTCACCGAACTTGACATCCGCAGCATCTTCCTTCTGACCCCAAGTACCAATTTCGGGTCGATCTTCGGAGGCTTGTTCATCACCGGTCAAATTGTCTTGATCATGTCTCTTATCGGCCTCGTAGTCGTAGTCTTCAACAACGGCCACACACGACGGAACATTGAGATCATCTCGGATCTAGCTCGAAAAATCGAGTACTCTTGAACTAGTTTCATTGCGCAGCGTCTTCTGACAAATATCACACGAGCGGCAGTATCTGGCCCCGTCATTGTATATGCCAGGCCAGTAGAAGTTACTCATTATCTTCTCCCTGGTCTTCTTTATTCCAAGTTACCCTCCGGTGGTCGTTTCATGGGCTGATGACATCACGTAGTTCCTCAAACTTTCTGGGATAACGACTTGTCGTGTGCTAACCCCTCTGCGGGTCGCATCATTATAAACTCTGTACACGATCCCGTCTCTTTTCTCGAAGAATGATGTTCTTCCCGCGCGATTTTCAGACATAGCAGTCTCGCCCTACCTCTTGATGGCTTCATCATCTTGCTGGAGTCGGATCAGCTCTCTCCGATCCACTCCTGTGTGCTTCGGTGTATCCGGTACTGTAAGTGGCTTATGCCTGACCTCCTGTCTTGCTTGTGCCCTTGTCGTTACAGCACCAACCATGACTGTCATATCAGGGTCATCTGGGTTCCGAGCACCCGGGACGTTTCCCACTACAAGATCACATATGGCCTCCAATATGCATAACGCCTCCACTTCTCCGGACAGACAAGGTGTCTTGACTTGAATCCTGGCCTTCTCCGCCAGCAGTGCTGTATTGTCGATCCTGACAATCAAACAGCACTTTCCTGTTAGCTGATCATCATCAACTAACCCGTGACGAACCACGACACCCTCACAACCTGTGTCTCTTAACACGTCGACTGTCTTGTCTCCAACAAGGCCCTTGAAGATCGGTAAGTTCAGCTCCCCGGCTGACCCCTTACCACCACATGCTCCACAGTTGATCATGGCTGGAACTGTCTTACCACTCGCCAACTGTAGCAACCCGTTTTAGACTTCGGTTCTGACGTCATATCTGGAGTCCGCTTTTCCCGCATCCTCTTCTGATGCTAGTCCGTGGGTTTCCATAATCCGCATGGCTGCCGATCCTGCTCTCTTGGATGACGAAACCAGCCTGTTATTCATCCTCAGCTTCGGACAGTCCTTCCTCATATGAGTCAAATCTCCACAGTGATAATATCTTCTACCCTGAGTCGCTTTATTCTTACAATTCTTGGTAGTGTGACCAGGCTTTCTGCTAATATGGCAAATGCGCTCTTTTTTTTCTTGAAAATGGGAGGCTTGTTTTGCCCATGAGTAGCTCCTTGCCTCGCTCGGTAGCTCAGCTGTCTCTTGCGAGCCGTGAGAAACTGCTCAGCCACTTCTTCAAGGTCAGCTAGTCTTCCTTCCCGCAGGTATGTAGACAAATCAGCCGGACTTGAGCCTAGGAATTGCCTCTTCCCAAACAGGTCCCTGAGAGCCTCATATGTCTGTAGTGTCTCCGCCAGTTTCATCCATTGTTCCAAGCATGTCTTGAGACGGACGATGAACATGCTGGGATTCTCTCCCTCCTCTGGTGAACAAGTACGGAATCGCTGCCTATAGCCGTCTTCTATTAGGTTTTATCTCTTTTGAAGGACTTACTTGACACGATCATAAATCTGAAAGTCGGCAAAACGCCTCTAACGCTGTTCCTGACAGCAGTGCTGATAATGGTGTGCACCAGCTTTCCTTGGACCATCCACTTGTAGCGAATCGCTCAAACCGGAGAAGCCAAGAATCAAGATCATCGCTTCAATCCACAAAAGCCGGTAATTTTGGCATCTCTCCTTCACGAGCCGGTCCAGTAGAAAAGTGTTCAGTTTGTTGACTCGCCTGTGCTTGTATCTTTGCCAACTCTAACTGCATCCTCATTTGCTCCATTTTTAGCCTCTCTTCAGCTTGCGTCCTCAATTCTTCCATCTTTAATCTCTCTTCAGCTTATAGTTTAGCTTGTCTCTCCTCCTTCTCAGCTTGTAGTTTAGCTTCTCTCTCTTCCCTCTCAGCTTGTAGTTTAGCTTCTCTCTCTTCTTTCTGAGCTTGAAGTTTAGCTTCTCGCGCTTCTTTATCAGTTTGTAATTTGCGCAATTTATCCATTTGTTCAATAACATTTTTTTTTCATCTCCTCGTAACAGCAGTTCTTCAGCATTCTCTTTAATTTCTTGAAAGGACGACATTATGGATCCTTATAAGCTGAGAGTGCAATATGAAAATAGAGATGTGCTTTGAATAGTCACGTAAGAACACACGACACGGTTTACGCAGAACACACTGCTGACCTTGAGCGACTCCGACTCTAGATCTAAATTTAGACCTGACGAATGAGGCAAGCAAAGCCATTATCTAGATCCTAGCCGACAATGGTTGGTAAATTAGGTCTAAATCTGCTCTCCATCTAATCTAGATTTCAAGATCTAATATTCACCGATGCGCTGAATTTGTAGATTGTATCCCGGACGAGCCCCCAGTGAAACAGATTTGTGATGGGGGTATGCAAATATATACAGCCAATCACACGACTCGTCCGAAGAAAATAAGTCCGAAGTCCGCAAGTAAAACTTGCAAACACTTTAATCCGACACAAGAGCTTGACTCTGCAATCACTGAAGGTTGACTCATTAAACACTCACTGTAGGTAGACTTAACAACCACTCACTAGAGACTTTATGTTGCCTGACTAAACATAATTTCGACTCTTAATTGTACAAAATCTCGTCGAATTATCCAGAAAAGGAATTACACAAATCGTATGAGAATGTTCTATGTACATGTCATTAGCAATTAGCAACCAATCAAAACATAGGTAAACAAGGGGTGACGAGATCATTACAATGCTAGAACTAATTCGGATATTCCAGAATAATCTTGGCCAAACAAGTGCGGGTTGTGTTAAAAAAAAACAAGACTAAGTTCTTAGGCTTGAAATACAAACATTATGCCACTAAATAAGGTAATGTACATAGATCTTGTCAATCCGCTACCCAAAAGTTATGCACCAAAAAAGGGTAAGGAAATAAATATTTCAACTTGTAGTACAATTCGTTGCAGCTATACATTATAAGCTAGTGAAGCATTAATTTAAAGAAAAACTCTCCGATTTTGCTCTGTCTTTTTTTATCCCACTGTCTCTCTATATTTTTCTTTCCATCTTTTTTGCTCTACAAAAGTGATTTAAATGTAAAACGTTTTTAATTCTAGATCAAGAATGTTAATTCGGTTTTATATAAGTTTTATTTAATGTTATGAAAAAAAATTGAAATCTTAAATAAAAGGTACACAAAAGCATATTTTTGAAACACGCTTAAAGTTGGTAACAGTTTTAACTACACTAACGTCGGTAGACACTGTTTTTTCAGTAATAGAAAACCGGTTATCTATGTCAATAACTTTCCCTTGGCTCGAAATAAATAATACTATTGATGCATACGTTTTAGTTTATTAAAATTGTAATATAGATAAATACAAGAAAACGTAATTTAAATTAATTGTTTTCCTTTCCTTTTTTACTTACAATTAGATATTTTGGAATAGATTTAAAAATTTGCCGGATTTTATTAATTTTCACTTAAAAATGGAAATTTAATTGCAAACTTGTTCGTTTAGAAGAGGTAGATGAAACTTTCAGTTTTAGTCGTGAATAATTTATAGGTAAAGTTTTATAAAATCATTAAATTTCACGAAAGATATACATGAGACACATTCATTTTATAATAATATGTATAAGTATTACCAGCGCAAATGGCTCTACTTTATAAGCTTGTGAAGCATCTATTGAAAAAACTTCACTATATAAAGATTTCGAAAACCTCATCCATTCCATCAATTCAGAACTATTTTAAAAAAGCACTTTGTGTATAAAAATTTAAAAAAAAAGTGTTAGCTCATGTTATTTTTTCTTTTTTCTTTAATCAATGTTATAAGTGACTTTTAAAACTTTCAAAATACGAAAGACTTGCACGGTCTGTTGCTTCCTCATATTTAATGTCATTTTGGATAATTTAAAATAGGAAATTTTAATAATATATCCGTCTTCGACAATGTATATTGCAATGTTACTGGATTACAAATCAGAGTTACACCAGAGATTTCACATTTTTTGAACAACTTTATATATTTATTATGTTAATCTTACCAAGTTTACTTTGAAAACAATATATGTAAAGAACGGTTTATATTTTGGGATAAAATGCAAATAAACAAATATTTGAAATAAAATTTCATCAGCGTTAAATCAAATGGTGTTTTTGTTTTGAAGTTTCTATTTGCGTATGGCAAATATTAAAAGAATCAAGATATTACCAACCACCAATTAAATACTGATTTTTCACCACATTTGAGGAATAAAAAAAGATTAATGGCGCACTGGTGAAAAATCTTCTGAATAAAAACTGAATAAAATACACAAAATGCGAAATAAACGGAACATTTCTTTATGTATAATTTAATGTATAATTAAAATGTTTGAAGACACCAAAAAAATACTTGTATTTTTATTATTACATTGTTATTTTGCATTGTCACCTTGCTATAAATGTATTCATATATATTTATATAATTTGCAGAAATTGAAAAGGTCGAAAAAAAAGGTATGGAAAACGGATGAACCTACCGGAAACATTTCTGTTACAAGGATGCGAAATGTCAATGAAGAAAAAAAAATGCATTCTTAAAACATCTATTCAAGTTTTAGTGCCCAAATTTCTTTTGAATAAATACTAATAAAAGATATAAATGATTTATAGCAATAAAAAACACTATAAAAATAGCATTTGCATTCTCATAACTGTACACACACCCACACACTAACACACAATATAAATTATCAAATTCTAGATAAAGACAGTATCATTCTTTTAAGCTATTTTTTAAAAAACTATTTTAAACAATTTGGACTCTGGTCAGAATGTCCTTCCGGAAAATACGGCCAGAACTGTCAAAAGAGCTGTAATACTCACTGCGCTGGACTGAGAAATGCATGTTCTCATATTGATGGAAGCTGCTTATCGGGCTGTGATCCAGGTTACCAAGGAAAAATTTGTAATCAACGTAAGTATCCAGGAACAAATAGTGGTATTGATCTTTTTCTTTACATAGTAAAATGATAACTTAACAGCTCTTCTTTTTCGTCCTGAATTATGAGGTTGGAAGTACAAATAAGCAGGGTGAGATCTTTTTTAAGATAGGTTTTCCAGTTTTTGCAATGCATTTTTTACATTATTAAAGAACTTAAAATTAATACACTATTTGCTTCATTGTTTTTTCTGCTTCCCTAAAACTTTTCCTCGTTCTTACTGTTTTTTTTTTTCTCCCATTATCTCTGTATATCTTTCTTTTTATCAATGTTTTTGTGCAAAATTTTCTTACATGTAAAATTTCTTTTATTTTTTCATCAAGAATGTTGATGCGTGTTTATAAAATTGTCATTTTATACTGAGCAAAAGAAATTAAAATGTTAAATAACAGGTACACTAAACAATCTTCCTGAAAAACGTTTAAAATCGGTAACAGTTTTTTTTAAGTTATAAGTACACTAACGTCGGTAGACGCTGTTTTTTTTCCAGTAAAATGAAAAACCGGTTTTCTATGTCAATAACCTTCCCATTGCTCTAAATAAATACTACTATAGATGCATAGGTTTTATATATATATATATATATATATATATATATATATATATATATATATATATATGCAATTTTTAGACATTGAAAGGTTCGAAAAAAAAATCTGAACAAAGGCAAAGAAAATGGATGAATCTATCGAAGACATTTTTGTGACAATGGTGCAAAATGTCAATTAAGAAAAAAATGCATTCTTAAAACATATAATTATTCAGGTTTTAGTGCGTAAATTATTTTTCAATAAATACTAAAATAAGATATCAATGATTTAAAAAAAAATAAAAACATCACTATAAAATATGCAGAAATAGTAAAATAAGATATTAATGATTGAAATAAAATATATAAAAAACACTATAAAAATATGCATTCGCATTATCATACCTTTACACACAAACAGTAACACAAAATACACATTCCCAAATTTAAGAAAATAACGTTATTTTTCTTTTAAGCCAATTTTATTAAGAATAATGTTTGTTCAAATGTTAAACCATTTTTACTCTGGTCAGAATGTCCATCCGGAAAATACGGCGGAAACTGTCAAAAGAGCTGCAGTACTCACTGTGCTGGACTGAGAAATCCATGTTCTCATATTGATGGAAGCTGCTTATCGGGCTGTGATCCAGGTTACAAAGGAAAAACATGTAATCAACGTAAGTATCTAGTAAGAAATAGTGGTATTGATCATTTTCTTTACATAGTAAGACGATAACTTAACAGCTCTTCTTTTTCGTCCTGAATTATGAGGATGGAAGTACAAATAAGCAGGGTGAGATCTTTTTTAAGATAGGTTTTACAGTTGTTGCAATGCATTTTTTACATTATAAAAGAACTTAAATATACTATTTGCTTCATTGTTTTTTCTGCTTCCATAAAATTTTTCCTCGTTCTTACTGTTTTTTTTTTCTTGCATTATCTCTCTATATCTTTCTTTTATCAATGTTTTTGTGCAAAAGTTTCTTAAATGTAAATTTCTTTTATGTTTTCATCAAGAATGTTGATGCGTGTTTATAAAATTGTCATTTTATATTGAGCAAAAGAAATTAAAATGTTAAATAACAGGTACACAAAACAATCTTTCTGAAACACGTTTAAAGTTGGTAACAGTTATTTTTAAGTGTTAAGTACTGTAATGTCGGTAGACTCTGTTTTTTTCCAGTAATAGAAAACCGGTTTTCTATGTCAATAACCTTCCCATGGCTCTAAATAAATATTACTATAGATGCATAGGATTTATATATATATATATATATATATATATATATATATATATATATATATATATATATATATATATATATATATATATACAATTTGTAGACATTGAAAGGTTCGAAAAAAAAAAACTGAACAAAGGCAATGAGAACGGATGAATCTATCGAAGACATTTTTTTTAACAATGGTGCAAAATGTCAATGAAGAAAAAATTCCATTCTTAAAACATATAATTATTCAGGTTTTAGTGCGTAATTTTTTTTTTTTAATAAATACTAAAAAAAAATATCAATGATAAAAAAACAAAAAAAAAACTATAAAATATGCAGAAATAGTAAAATAAGATATTAATGATTGAAATAAAATATATAAAAAACACTATAAAAATATGCATTCGCATTATCATACCTTTACACACAAACAGTAACACAAAATACACATTCCCAAATTTAAGAAAATAACGTTATTTTTCTTTTAAGCCAATTTTATTAAGAATAATGTTTGTTCAAATGTTAAACCATTTTTACTCTGGTCAGAATGTCCATCCGGAAAATACGGCGGAAACTGTCAAAAGAGCTGCAGTACTCACTGTGCTGGACTGAGAAATCCATGTTCTCATATTGATGGAAGCTGCTTATCGGGCTGTGATCCAGGTTACAAAGGAAAAACATGTAATCAACGTAAGTATCTAGTAAGAAATAGTGGTATTGATCATTTTCTTTACATAGTAAAATGATAAATTAACAGCTCTTCTTTTTCTTCCTGAATTATGAGGTTGGAAGTACAAATAAGCAGGGTGAGATCTTTTTAAGATAGGTTTTACAGTTGTTGCAATGCATTTTTTACATTTTAAAAGAACGTAAATATACTATTTGCTTCATTGTTTTTTTTTGCTTCCATAAAACTTTTCCTCGTTCTTACTGTTTTTTTTTGTCCCATTACCTCTCTATATCTTTCTTTTATCAATGTTTATGTGCAAAAGTTTCTTAAATGTAAAATTTCTTAAATTTTTTCATCAAGAATGTTGATGCGTGTTTATAAAATATTCATTTTATGTTGAGAAAAACAAATTAAAATGTTAAATAACAGGTACACAAAACAATCTTTCTGAAACACGTTTAAAGTCGGTAACAGTTCTTGTTAAGTTTATGTACACTAACGTCGGTAGACGCTGTTTTTTTCCAGTAATAGAAAACAGGTTTTTTTATGTCAATAACCTTCCCATGGCTCTAAATAAATATTATTATACATGCATATGATTTATATATATATATATATATATATATATATATATATAGATATAAATATATATATATATACAATTTGTAGACATTGAAAGGTTCGAAAAAAATTCTGAACAAAGGCAAAGAAAACGGATGAACCTATCGATGACATTTTTTTACAATGGTGCAAAATGTCAATTAAGAAAAAAATGCATTCTTAAAACATATAATTATTCAGGTTTTAGTGCGTAATTTTTTTTTTTAAGAAATACTAAAAAAAATATCAATGATAAAAAAACAAAAAAAAACTATAAAATTTGCAGAAATAGTAAAATAAGATATTAATGATTGAAATAAACTATATAAAAAACACTATAAAAATATGCATTCGCATTATCATACCTTTACACACAAACAGTAACACAAAATACACATTCCAAAATTTAAGAAAATAACGTTATTTTTCTTTTAAGCCAATTTTATTAAGAATAATGTTTGTTCAAATGTTAAACCATTTTTACTCTGGTCAGAATGTCCATCCGGAAAATACGGCGGAAACTGTCAAAAGAGCTGCAGTACTCACTGTGCTGGACTGAGAAATCCATGTTCTCATATTGATGGAAGCTGCTTATCGGGCTGTGATCCAGGTTACAAAGGAAAAACATGTAATCAACGTAAGTATCTAGTAAGAAATAGTGGTATTGATCATTTTCTTTACATAGTAAAATGATAACTTAACAGCTCTTCTTTTTCTTCCTGAATTATGAGGTTGGAAGTGCAAGTAAGCAGGGTGAGATCTTTTTTAAGATAGGTTTTACAGTTGTTGCAATGCATTTTTTACATTATAAAAAAACTTAAATATACTATTTGCTTCATTGTTTTTTCTGCTTCCATAAAACTTTTCCTCGTTCTTACTGTCTTTTTTTTATCTCCCATTATGTCTCTATATCTTTCTTTTATCAATGTTTTTGTGCAAAAGTTTCTTAAATGTAAATTTCCTTTTTTTTTTTCATCAAGAATGTTGATGCGTGTTTATAAAATTGTCATTTTATATTGAGCAAAAGAAATTGAAATGTTAGATAACATGTACACAAAACAAACTTTCTGAAACACGTTTAAAGTCGGTAACAGTTCTTTTAAAGTTTTAAGTACACTAACGTCGGTAGACGCTGTTTTTTTCCAGTAATGGAAAACAGGTTTTCTATGTCAATAACCTTCCCATGTCTCTAAATAAATATTACTATAGATGCATAGGTTTTATATATATATATATATATATATATATATATATATATATATATATATATATATATATACATACAATTTTAAGACATTGAAAGGTTCGAAAAAAAAATCTGAACAAAGGCAATGAAAACGGATGAATCTATCGAAGACATTTTTTTTACAATGCTGCAAAATGTCAATGAAGAAAAAATTGCATTCTTAAAACATATAGTCATTCAGGTTTTAGCGCGTAATTTTCTTTTTAATAAATACTAAAAAAAAATATTAATGATAAAAAAAACAAAAAAAAAAACTCTAAAATATGCAGAAATAGTAAAATAAAATATTAATGATTGAAATAAAATATATAAAAAACACTATAAAAATATGCATTCGCATTATCATACCTTTACACACAAACAGTAACACAAAATACATATTCCCAAATTTAAGAAAATAACGTTCTTTTTCTTTTAAGCGAATTTTATTAAGAATAATGTTTGTTCAAATGTTAAACCATTTTTACTCTGGTCAGAATGTCCATCCGGAAAATACGGCGGAAACTGTCAAAAGAGCTGCAGTACTCACTGTGCTGGACTGAGAAATCCATGTTCTCATATTGATGGAAGCTGCTTATCGGGCTGTGATCCAGGTTACAAAGGAAAAACATGTAATCAACGTAAGTATCTAGTAAGAAATAGTGGTATTGATCATTTTCTTTACATAGTAAAATGATAACTTAACAGCTCTTCTTTTTCTTCCTGAATTATGAGGTTGGAAGTACAAATAAGCAGGGTGAGATCTTTTTTAAGATAGATTTTACAGTTGTTGCAATGCATTTTTTACATTATAAAAGAACTTAAATACACTATTTGCTTCATTGTTTTTTCTGCTTCCCTAAAACTTTTCCTCGTTCTTACTGTCTTTTTTTCTCCCATTATTTCTCTATATCATTCTTTTATCAATGTTTTTGTGCAAAAGTTTCTTAAATGTAAATTTCCTTTTTTTTTTTCATCAAGAATGTTGATGCGTGTTTATAAAATTGTCATTTTATATTGAGCAAAAGAAATTGAAATGTTAAATAACATGTACACAAAACAAACTTTCTGAAACACGTTTAAAGTCGGTAACAGTTCTTTTAAAGTTTTAAGTACACTAACGTCGGTAGACGCTGTTTTTTTCCAGTAATGGAAAACAGGTTTTTTATGTCAATAACCTTCCCATGTCTCTAAATAAATATTACTATAGATGCATAGATTATATATAGATATATATATATATATATATATATATATATATATATATATATATATATATATATATATATATATACAATTTTTAGACATTGAAAGGTTCGAAAAAAAATCTGAACAAAGGCAATGAAAACGGATGAATCTATCGAAGACATTTTTGTTACAATAGTGCAAAATGTCAATGAAGAAAAAATTGCATTCTTAAAATATATAATTATTCAGGTTTTAGTGCGTATTTTTTTTTAATAAAAACTAAAAAAAATATCAATGATAAAAAAAAAACAAAAAAAAAATATAAAATATGCAGAAATAGTAAAATAAGATATTATTGATTGAAATAAAATGTATAAAAAACACTATAAAAATATGCATTCGCATTGACATACCTTTACACACACACAGTAACACAAAATACACATTTCCAAATTTAAGAAAATAACGTTATTTTTCTTTTAAGCCAATTTTATTAAGAATAATGTTTGTTCAAATGTTAAACCATTTTGACTCTGGTCAGAATGTCCATCCGGAAAATACGGCGGAAACTGTCAAAAGAGCTGCAGTACTCACTGTGCTGGACTGAGAAATCCATGTTCTCATATTGATGGAAGCTGCTTATCGGGCTGTGATCCAGGTTACAAAGGAAAAACATGTAATCAACGTAAGTATCTAGTAAGAAATAGTGGTATTGATCATTTTCTTTTCATAGTAAAATGTAAACTTAACAGCTCTTCTTTTTCTTTTTGATTTATGAGGTTGGAAGTACAAATAAGCAGGGTGAGATCTTTTTTAATATATATTTTACAGCTGTTGCAATGCATTTTTTACATTTTAAAAGAACTTAAATACACTATTTGCTTCATTGTTTTTTCTGCTTTCCTAAAACATTTTCTCGTTCTTGCTGTCTTTTTTTTCTCCCATTATGTCTCTATATCTTTCTTTTATCAATGTTTTTGTGCAAAAGTTTCTTAAATGTAAATTTCTTTTATTTTTTCATCAAGAGTGTTGATGCGTGCTTATAAACTTGTCATTTTATACTGAGCAAAAGAAATTAAAATGTTAAATAACAGGTACACAAAACAATCAGTCTGAAACACGTTTAAAGTCGGTAACAGTTCTTTTAAAGTTTAAAGTACACTAACCTTGGTAGACGCTGTTTTTTTCCGGTAATAGAAAACAGGTTTTCTATGTCATGAACCTTCCCATGCTCTAAATAAATATTACTATAGATGCATAGGTTATATATATATATATATATATATATATATATATATATATATATATATATATATATATATAATTTTTAGACATTGAAAGGTTCGAAGAAAATTCTGAGCAAAGGCAATGAAAACGGATGAATCTATCTATGACATTTTTTTTACAATGGTGCAAAATGTCAATGAAGAAAAAATTGCATTCTTAAAACATATAATTATATAGGTTATAATGGGTAATTTTTTTTCAATAAATACTAAAAAAAAAATCAATCATAAAAAAAAAACAAAAAAACTATAAAATAGTTAGAAATAGTAAAATAAGATATTAATGATTGAAATAAAATATATAAAAAACACTATAAAAATATGCATTCGCATTATCATACCTTTACACACAAACAGTAACACAAAATACACATTCCCAAATTTAAGAAAATAACGTTATTTTTCTTTTAAGCCAATTTTATTAAGAATAATGTTTGTTCAAATGTTAAACCATTTTTACTCTGGTCAGAATGTCCATCCGGAAAATACGGCGGAAACTGTCAAAAGAGCTGCAGTACTCACTGTGCTGGACTGAGAAATCCATGTTCTCATATTGATGGAAGCTGCTTATCGGGCTGTGATCCAGGTTACAAAGGAAAAACATGTAATCAACGTAAGTATCTAGTAAGAAATAGTGGTATTGATCACTTTCTTTACATAGTAAAATGATAACTTAACAGCTCTTCTTTTTCGTCCTGAATTATGAGGATGGAAGTACAAATAAGCAGGGTGAGATCTTTTTTAAGATAGGTTTTACAGCTGTTGCAATGCATTTTTTACATTATAAAAGAACTTAAATACACTATTTGCTTCATTGTTTTTTCTGCTTCCCTAAAACATTTCCTCGTTCTTGCTGACTTTTTTTCTCCCATTAACTCTCTATATCTTTCTGTTTATCGATGTTCTTGTGCA
The DNA here is from genome assembly GCA_033675545.1 of Elysia crispata. Taxonomy (NCBI): domain Eukaryota; kingdom Metazoa; phylum Mollusca; class Gastropoda; family Plakobranchidae; genus Elysia; species Elysia crispata. The sequence continues at coordinate 56,283 of JAWDGP010004163.1, forward strand.
AAAGTTTCCTAAATGTAAATTTCTTTTATTTTTTTCATCAAGAATATTGATGCGTGTTTATAAAATTGTCATTTTATACTAAGAAAAAGAAATTAAAATGTTAAATAACAGGTACACAAAACAATCTTTCTGAAACACGTTTAAAGTCGGTAACAGTTCTTTTAAAATTTTAAGTACACTAACGTCGGTAGACGCTGTTTTTTTCCAGTAATGGAAAACAGGTTTTCTATGTCAATAACCTTCCCATGTCTCTAAATAAATATTACTATAGATGCATAGGTTTTATTAATATATTTATATATATATATATATATATATATATATTTATATATATAGGTATATATATAGATATATACAATTTTTAGACATTGAAAGGATCGAAGAAAATTCTGAGCAAAGGCAATGAAAACGGATGAATCTATCGAAGACATTTTTTTTTTACAATGGTGCAAAATGTCAATGAAGAAAAAATTACATTCTTAAAACATATAATCATTCAGGTTTTAGTGTGTAATTTTTTTTTTTAATAAATACTAAAAAAAAAATATCAATGATTAAAAAAAACAAAAAAAAACTATAAAATATTCAGAAATAATAAAATAAGATATTAATGATTGAAATAAACTATATAAAAAACACTATAAAAATATGCATTCGCATTATCATACCTTTACACACAAACAGTAACACAAAATACACATTCCCAAATTTAAGAAAATAACGTTTTTTTTTCTTTTAAGCCAATTTTATTAAGAATAATGTTTGTTTAAATGTTAAACCATTTTTACTCTGGTCAGAATGTCCATCCGGAAAATACGGCGGAAACTGTCAAAAGAGCTGCAGTACTCACTGTGCTGGACTGAGAAATCCATGTTCTCATATTGATGGAAGCTGCTTATCGGGCTGTGATCCAGGTTACAAAGGAAAAACATGTAATCAACGTAAGTATCTAGTAAGAAATAGTGGTATTGATCATTTTCTTTACATAGTAAAATGATAACTTAACAGCTCTTCTTTTTCTTCCTGAATTATGAGGTTGGAAGTACAAGTAAGCAGTGTGAGATCTTTTTTAAGATAGGTTTTACAGCTGTTGCAATGCATTTTTTTCATCATAAAAGAACTTAAAAACACTATTTGCTTCATTGTTTTTTCTGCTTTCCTAAAACTTTTCCTCGTTCTTACAGTCTTTTTTTTCTCCCATTATGTCTCTATATCTTTCTTTTATCAATGTTTTTGTGCAAAAGTTTCTTAAATGTAAAATTTCTTTTATTTTTTCATCAAGAATGTTGATGCGTGTTTATAAAATTGTCATTTTATATTGAGCAAAAGAAATTGAAATGTTAAATAACAGGTACACAAAACAATCTTTCTGAAACACGTTTAAAGTCGGTAACAGTTCTTTTAAAGTTTTAAGTACACTAACGTCGGTAGACGCTGTTTTTTTCCAGTAATGGAAAACAGGTTTTCTATGTCAATAACCTTCCCATGTCTCTAAATAAATATTACTATAGATGCATAGGTTTTATATATATATATATATATATATATATATATATATATATACAATTTTTAGACATTGAAAGGTTCGAAAAAAAAATCTGAACAAAGGCAATGAAAACGGATGAATCTATCGAAGACATTTTTTTTACAATGGTGCAAAATGTCAATAAAGAAAAAATTGCATTCTTAAAACATAAAGACATTCTGGTTTTAGTGCGTAATTTTTTTTTTAATAAATACTAAAAAAAAATATTAATGATAAAAAAAACAAAAAAAAACAACTATAAAATATGCAGAAATAGTAAAATAAGATATTAATGATTGAAATAAAATATATAAAAAACACTATAAAAATATGCATTCGCATTATCATACCTTTACACACAAACAGTAACACAAAATACATATTCCCAAATTTAAGAAAAAATCGTTCTTTTTCTTTTAAGCAAATTTTATTAAGAATAATGTTTGTTCAAATGTTAAACCATTTTTACTCTGGTCAGAATGTCCATCCGGAAAATACGGCGGAAACTGTCAAAAGAGCTGCAGTACTCACTGTGCTGGACTGAGAAATCCATGTTCTCATATTGATGGAAGCTGCTTATCGGGCTGTGATCCAGGTTACAAAGGAAAAACATGTAATCAACGTAAGTATCTAGTAAGAAATAGTGGTATTGATCATTTTCTTTACATAGTAAAATGATAACTTAACAGCTCTTCTTTTTCTTCCTGAATTATGAGGATGGAAGTACAAATAAGCAGGGTGAGATCTTTTTTAAGATAGGTTTTACAGTTGTTGCAATGCATTTTATACATTATAAAAGATCTTAAAATAACTATTTGTTTCATTTTTTTTTCTTCTTCCCTAAACTTTTTCCCCGTTCTTGCTCTGTCTTTTTTTTCTCCCATTATCTCTCTATATCATTCTTTTATCAAAGTTTTTGTGCAAAAGTTTCTTACATGTAAATTTCTTTTTTTTTCATCAAGAATGTTGATGCGAGTTTATAGAAGTGTTATTTTATATTATGAAAAAATTGAAATGCTTAATAACAGGTACACAAAAGCATCTTTTTGAAACACCTTTAAAGGTAGTAACAGTTCTTCTAAAGTTTTAAGTACACTAACGTTGGTAGACGCTGTTTTTTCAGTAGTAGAAAACAGGTTTTCTATGCCAATAACCTTCCTTTGGCTCGAAAAAAATATTACTATAGATGCATAGTTTATATATATATATATATATATATATATATATATATATACAATATATAAGTTTAAGACATTGAAAGGTTCGAAAAAAAATCTGAACTAAGGCAATGAAAACGGATGAATCTATCGAAGACATTTTTGTTAGAATGGTGCAAAATGTCAATGAAGAAAAAATTGCATTCTTAAAATATATAATTATTCAGGTTTTAGTGCGTAAT
>JAWDGP010004164.1:0-10000 GCA_033675545.1 Elysia crispata
AAAAATGTAATTTTATCATTATCTAGATCTATATTTTTGTTGCTGAGATAACTAATTTCATTCCAAATTTGATCTCTAATCTAGATCAAGATCTAGATTTTGACTACGAGGCATTGAAAAAAAAAAAAAAAAAAGATATAGAAAGTACTCAAGATTGGCCTCCTCGATGTTGTGATTCTTCATGTTTTATTACATTGTTATTATACCTCTAATTCTAAATGGTTAGATCCAGATTCTGTCTACGCCTAGATCTATGTCTTGATTTAGATATTTATTGAAAAGTCCTCAGATTTCAACACGATTAGGTCTGAAATTCTGGTCCAGATTGGGTGGCCACCAGATCTAGATCTACTTCATAAATCCTACTAAGCTTACTTCCTTTCCTTTTCTGATTGATGTATCGAAGAAATATGTAACCTAATCTAGATCTAAGAAAATTCAATGTGTAGATCATTCTACATAAATATTGCGTTTAAACAACAACAATTGATGAAATCTTGCAATCAATATTAATTTCAGATGCTTTGAAATCTTTCTGTTTCATCTAGGCAAGTCATTGTGAGAAAAGGAGTGCTGTACCTTTGACCGAAAGTAACCACATAATATGATGCTTTTGTCTAAACCAGCAAGAGGCTAAATTTTGTTAAAATTTAATTTCTTTTTAGTTTTTCACTTCTTTGAAAATAAAAACATGTTTGTTTGTTGTTGTTTTTTTTTGTCAATACATTTATGTTTAAAAAATAATGATAGATTGTTTTAAAAGAGTTATCTAAATAAAAAAAAATTCGAAAACACCAAAAACATTGTGCCATATATTATTTGGTTCCTTGTATGACGGCCATGAAGAGCAGAATTATTTTAGGCCAATCCTGTGTTAGTTGTTGCAGTTGCTGATGATGCCTTCGTCGTCGTCATCTTTGTTGTGTTTGCTGTAGTTGTTGTCGTCATCGTCGTTGTTGTTGTGGTTGTTGTTGCTATATTTAATAGGGTGAGTCTTGCTTACATTGTATGACGTCCATGAAGAACAAAATTATTTTAGGCCATTACTGTGTTAGTTGTTGAAGTTGCTGATGTTGTTTTCGTCGTCGTCATCTTTGTTGTGTTTGCTGTAGTTGTTGTCGTCGTCGTCGTTGTTGTTGTGGTTGTTGTTGCTATATTTAATAAGGTGAGTCTTGCTTACATTGTATGACGTCCATGAAGAACAAAATTATTTTAGGCCATTACTGTGTTAGTTGTTGAAGTTGCTGATGTTGTTTTCGTCGTCGTCATCTTTGTTGTGTTTGCTGTAGTTGTTGTCGTCGTCGTAGTTGTTGTTGTGGTTGTTGTTGCTATATTTAATAAGGTGAGTCTTGCTTACATTGTGTGACGTCCATGAAGAACAAAATTATTTTAGGCCATTACTGTGTTAGTTGTTGAAGTTGCTGATGTTGTCTTCGTCGTCGTCATCTTTGTTGTGTTTGCTGTAGTTATTGTCGTCGTCTTGGTCGACGTCGTCGTCATTGCTGTTGATGCTATGGTTGTTGCTGGTGTTGCTGCTGAGATAATAAACTGTAAAAAGTGTAGTGCTCGTGACTAAGCGTAGCTAAGGGGAGGTGACGTCAGGGCTATTTTCTCCCTAATGTGCAAAATTTCAGCAGGTTTCACCACGCTGAAGGTCTGTACCAAGAACAGGTGCCCCTATTATTTTAATCTGAAGCCTCAGAATACTGGATGTTTACACTTGGACCCACCTTTATCAGAATATGTTGATTCGAATTGGACATTAATAATCACTTGTGTCCGTTTGTTAATGAGAGAGCTAAATTAAAATTTGTTGCGTTCGATTCTCATTAGGCTTACCTATAGTCTAGTCTGTTATTTTATAGGGACTACCAATAATCTACTATGCAAGTCGAAAGTTTCTATCAATAGTCTAGTCTGTCTGTCGGTAGAGTATATCACAAGTCTAGTCTGCCAGTCGGTAGAGTCTATCACTAGCATGGTCTGTAGGTCGGTAGGGTCTACGAGTAACCTAGCATGCCAGTCGGTAGTTTCTATTAATAGTCTAGTCTGCCAGTCGGTAGAGTCTATCACTAGCATGGTCTGTAGGTCGGTAGGGTCTACCAGTAACCTAGCATGCCAGTCGGTAGTTTCTATAAATAGTCTAGTCTGTCTGTCGGTAGAGTATATCACAAGTCTAGTCTACCAGTCGGTAGAGTCTATCACTAGCCTGGTCTGTAGGTCGGTAGGGTCTACCAGTAACCTAGCATGCCAGTCGGTAGTTTCTATTAATAGTCTAGTCTGTCTGTCGGTAGAGTATATCACAAGTCTAGTCTACCAGTCGGTAGAGTCTATCACTAGCCTGGTCTGTAGGTCGGTAGGGTCTACCAGTAACCTAGCATGCCAGTCGGTAGTTTCTATTAATAGTCTAGTCTGTCTGTCGGTAGAGTCTATCACTAGTCTAGTTTGCAAGTCGGTAGGGTCTACGAGTAAGCTAGCATGCCAGTCGGTAGTTTCTATTAATAGTCTAGTCTGTCTGTCGGTAGAGTATATCACAAGTCTAGTCTACCAGTCGGTAGAGTCTATCACTAGCCTGGTCAGCAAGTCGGTAGGGTCTACGAGTAAGCTAGCATGCCAGTCGGTAGTTTCTATCAATAGTCTAGTCTGTCTGTCGGTAGAGTATATCACAAGTCTAGTCTACCAGTCGGTAGAGTCTATCACTAGCCTGGTCAGCAAGTCGGTAGGGTCTACGAGTAAGCTAGCATGCCAGTCGGTAGTTTCTATTAATAGTCTAGTCTGTCTGTCGGTAGAGTCTATCACTAGTCTAGTTTGCAAGTCGGTAGGGTCTACGAGTAAGCTAGCATGCCAGTCTATAGGTTCCAGCAATATTCTAGCCTGTGTGTCGGCAGTGTTTATCATTAGTCGAATCTGCCACTCGGTTATTTTTGGCCAAATTTATGGTTCGGCCTGCTTAATCGCTGCACTCTGTGACGATAGCAAATTTGTAAACGCGTCGAAGCTGTCATTCGGCATTATGTTGCAGGTTTGATTCCAACCACAGTCCACATTGTAATTATTGCCTTGCGAAAACAATATATGTAAGTCAATCTTATTATGTTCAATTTTTAATGAATAACCGTCAAGAGGTAACGCATGAAATTTGTTGAATGCTAGTAATCGGTGCCTAACAGTTGTACTTTAATGTTTTACGATATTATTTTTTATGGTTTGAAGTCTTGAGCCTGCAGGCTGCTCAGGAAAACTTCAAAATTTTTTATTTCAATCATAAAAAAAAAAAAAAAACTTCGTTGATTTTCTAGAAATTTATAGTCTGTGCAACTGATATTACTTTACCTGCTTTTTCTTGATTAAAAAAACTATGTCATCAGCACTGATGCGATAGCTGAACTAGTAATTGTTAAGTAATTTTTCTGACGCACGATCCACATGGTCACGCTTGGGCTCTCTCCCAGTGTGAGACTGATAGACACTTATGGTAACGTTAAAGAATTTCAAACCATCACCATATTTCGCGGCAGCTGGTTTAATAAGACTTCTAGAAACTCGATCAAAACTATTCTCATACTTATACGCCTACTGCGGTTTGACGTATATACCTCCATGAAACCATCCCTCCTTCCTTTGAAGACTATTAGACGGATAATTTGGAGGAGCATAATGCATCGGACTTAATTATTCATTTAACGATTTCGAAATTAGCTGCTATGACTTGAACAAATAATAATAATCAAAAAAAGAACTTCTCAAGTACTGTCTCTTTACCACCGTATCTTTTCCCATGACTTTTTGTCACTCCAAGACTTCGTGTTCATGACCCGAGCCTGCACTGGTGACTCTGTAGAAAAGAGTGGCCTGAAAAATTCACTCTGGTGTGACATCCACAAAAAGAGGGTTGAGTGTACTGTTAAGATGAAAAGGATTATATGAATATTTTTCTATCTTTCATAACTGGTGTTATTTCAGGCTATCAGTATCCAAGGTTGTTTTTACGTAGTAGGTCGTTGATTTTATGTTTAAAAAAAGTTCGCGTTTTAAATCTACGGAGAAGTTTCAATAAGACATTGAACATCAGAGGTTTTGATACGTTTGAAATAGGAGTTGGTTGACCTTTATCCTCCAATGCTTTAAAACGAATAAAATTACATTTTTTACTCGACACAGACATTTAGATCTATAATTTTTTAAATCATATAATATTACATCGATTTGAATAGTTATAACTGTGCATCGACTTTTATTTCTTGTTCGATATAGCCCATCTATTTGATGAAAATTTCATGCATTTTTGCATGTAAACCTCTAGCCCCCGTCAGGTCGGGAAGTCTGACCAGCGAACCCGCTAAGAACGTCCCTGCGAGTATCAGGGCGGGTGCTTCAACCCCCCCCCCCACCACCACCACCTCTTAGCCACCGTCGACCTTGCAGCGCTGCCAATTGTAGATCTACCACTATATCAGATTAACAAAGAGCTCAATCTACTTTTTGTTTTCATTACGATTGGATTTTTTTTTTCATCTCGTACAAATCTGTTGCTGGCCGCCTTATAAATATACGTTTGTTTTGAGATTCATTTCAAGTCTTAACGAAAATCAGATTAGATGAGCTTTATTATGGATAACATTTGATGATTATTGCCACAATTATCATCATTCGTCCTCTACCATACATTGGTCACCTCCAGTTCTTTACACGTTCTTTATACTAGTCACCTCCAGTTCTTTACACGCTCTTTACACTGGTCACCTCCAGTTCTACATACGTTCTTTACACTTGTCATCTCCAGTTCTTTATACGTTCTTTACACTTGTCACCTCCAGTTCTTTACAAGTTCTTTACACTGGTCACCTCCAGTTCTACATACGTTCTTTACACTTGTCATCTCCAGTTCTTTACACGTTCTTTACACTGGTCACCTCCAGTTCTACATACGTTCTTTACACTTGTCACCTCCAGTTTTATATACGTTCTTTACACTTGTCATCTCCAGTTCTTTACACGTTCTTTATACTGGTCACCTCCAGTTCTACATACGTTCTTTACACTTGTCATCTCCAGTTCTTTATACGTTCTTTACACTTGTCACCTCCAATTCTTTACACGTTCTTTACACTGGTCACCTCCAGTTCTATATACGTTCTTTACACTTGTCATCTCCAGTTCTTTACACGTTCTTTACACTTGTCACCTCCAGTTCTATATACGTTCTTTACACTTGTCACCTCCAGTTCTTTACACGTTCTTTACACTGGTCACCTCCAGTTCTATATACGTTCTTTACACTTGTCACCTCCAGTTCTTTATACGTTCTTTACACTTGTCACCTCCAGTTCTATATACGTTCTTTACACTTGTCACCTCCAGTTCTTTACACGTTCTTTACACTTGTCACCTCCAGTTCTATATACGTTCTTTACACTTGTCACCTCCAGTTCTTTACACGTTCTTTACACTTGTCACCTCCAGTTCTATATACGTTCTTTACACTTGTCACCTCCAGTTCTATATACGTTCTTTACACTTGTCACCTCCAGTTCTATATACGTTCTTTACACTTGTCATCTCCAGTTCTTTACACGTTCTTTACACTTGTCACCTCCAGTTCTCTATACGTTCTTTACACTTGTCACCTCCAGTTCTTTACACGTTCTTTACACTTGTCAACTCCAGTTCTATATACGTTCTTTACACTTGTCACCTCCAGTTCTTTATACGTTCTTTACACTTGTCACCTCCAGTTCTTTACACGTTCTTTACACTTGTCACCTCCAGTTCTTTACACGTTCTTTACACTTGTCAACTCCAGTTCTATATACGTTCTTTACACTTGTCACCTCCAGTTCTTTATACGTTCTTTACACTTGTCACCTCCAGTTCTATATATGTTCTTTACACTGGTCACCTCCAGTTCTATATACGTTCTTTACACTTGTCACCTCCAGTTCTTTACACGTTCTTTACACTTGTCACCTCCAAGTCTATATACGTTAATTACACTTGTCACCTCCAGTTCTATATACGTTCTTTACACTGGTCACCTCCAGTTCTATATACGTTCTTTACACTTGTCACCTCCAATTTTTTACACGTTCTTTACAAGTTCTTTACACGTTCTTTACACTTGTCATCTCCAGTTCTTTACACGTTCTTTACACTTGTCACCTCCAGTTCTATATACGTTCTTTACACTTGTCACCTTCAATTCATTACACGTTCTTTACACGTTCTTTACATGTTCTTTACACGTTCTTTACACTTGTCATCTCCAATTCTTTACACGTTCTTTACACTGGTCACCTCCAGTTCTATATACGTTCTTTACACTTGTCACCTCCAATTCTTTACACGTTCTTTACACGTTCTTTACACTTGTCATCTCCAGTTTTTTACACGTTCTTTACACTTCTCACCTCCAGTTCTATATACTTTCTTTACACTTGTCACCTCCAGTTCTTTATACGTTCTTTACACGTTCTTTACACGTTCTTTACACTGGTCACCTCCAGTTCTTTACACAATCTTTACACTAGTCACCTCCAGTTCTATAAACGTTCTTTACACTTGTCACCTCCAGTTCTATATACGTTCTTTACACTTGTCACCTCCAGTTCTTTACACGTTCTTTACACTTGTCACCTCCAGTTCTATATACGTTCTTTACACTGGTCACCTCCAGTTCTATATACGTTCTTTACACTTGTCACCTCCAGTTCTATATACGTTCTTTACACTTGTCACCTCCAGTTCTATATACGTTCTTTACACTGGTCACCTCCAGTTCTATATACGTTCTTTACACTTGTCACCTCCAGTTCTATATACGTTCTTTACACTTGTCACCTCCAGTTCTTTACACGTTCTTTACACTTGTCACCTCCAGTTCTATATACGTTCTTTACACTTGTCACCTCCAGTTCTATATACGTTCTTTACACTTGTCACCTCCAGTTCTATATACGTTCTTTACACTTGTCACCTCCAGTTCTATATACGTTCTTTACACTTGTCACCTCCAGTTCTATATACGTTCTTTACACTTGTCACCTCCAGTTCTATATACGTTCTTTACACTTGTCACCTCCAGTTCTATATACGTTCTTTACACTGGTCACCTCCAGTTCTATATACGTTCTTTACACTTGTCACCTCCAGTTCTATATACGTTCTTTACACTGGTCACCTCCAGTTCTATATACGTTCTTTACACTGGTCACCTCCAGTTCTATATACGTTCTTTACACTGGTCACCTCCAGTTCTATATACGTTCTTTACACTGGTCACCTCCAGTTCTATATACGTTCTTTACACTTGTCACCTCCAGTTCTATATACGTTCTTTACACTTGTCACCTCCAATTCTTTACACGTTCTTTACACGTTCTTTACACTTGTCACCTCCAGTTCTATATACGTTCTTTACACTTGTCACCTCCAGTTCTATATACGTTCTTTACACTTGTCACCTCCAATTCTTTACACGTTCTTTACACGTTCTTTACACTTGTCATCTCCAGTTCTTTACACGTTCTTTACACTTGTCACCTCCAGTTCTATATACGTTCTTTACACTTGTCACCTCCAGTTCTATATACGTTCTTTACACTTGTCACCTCCAGTTCTTTACACGTTCTTTACACTTGTCACCTCCAGTTCTTTACACGTTCTTTACACTTGTCACCTCCAGTTCTATATACGTTCTTTACACTGGTCACCTCCAGTTCTATATACGTTCTTTACACTTGTCACCTCCAGTTCTATATACGTTCTTTACACGTTCTTTACACTTGTCACCTCCAGTTCTATATACGTTCTTTACACTGGTCACCTCCAGTTCTATATACGTTCTTTACACGTTCTTTACACTGGTCACCTCCAGTTCTATATACGTTCTTTACACTTGTCACCTCCAGTTCTTTACACGTTCTTTACACTGGTCACCTCCAGTTCTATATACGTTCTTTACATTGGTCATCTCCAGTTCTATATACGTTCTTTACACTGGTCACCTCCAGTTCTTTACACGCTCTTTTCACTGGTCACCTCCAGTTCTTTACACGTTCTTCACACTGGTCACCTCCAGTTCTATATACGTTCTTTACACTTGTCACCTCCAGTTCTTTACACGTTCTTTACACTGGTCACCTACAGTTCTTTACACGTTCTTTACACTTGCCACCTCCAGTTCTTTACACGTTCTTTACACGTTCTTTACACTGGTCACCTCCAGTTCTTTACACGTTCTTTACACGTTCTTTACACGTTCTTTACACTTGTCACCTCCAGTTCTTTACACGTTCTTTACACTTGTCACCTCCAGTTCTTTACACGTTCTTTACACTTGTCACCTCCAGTTCTATATACGTTCTTTACACTGGTCACCTCCAGTTCTATATACGTTCTTTACACTGGTAACCTCCAGTTCTATATACGTTCTTTACACTTGTCACCTCCAGTTCTATATGCGTTCTTTACACAGGTCACCTCCAGTTCTTTACACGTTCTTTATACTGGTCACCTCCAGTTCTATATACGTTCTTTACACTACAGAGCATTTATCACGTTATTAATTAGTAGTCCTCCCACAAGCGATATACTGATTACCGTTCTTTTTTACATTCTTTATTTTACAGACTATTTATCTTTAAAATTATTAGCCCATAAAACATTACTATTATTATCGACCTCACCCCACAGCCATCGTCACTCTTCAAGATTTCTATTGTCAGTTTCGTATCAACTAAAATGCTGAGAGTCCCAACCTAACGTCATGTTTTGAAACACAGAGATTGACCCCAGTTTCATTTCAGTGTCGTACTTAGAGAAACTGCATAAAAAAAAAAAAACCTCCGCCACATAAAGTTATAGATAAGTAATATGATTCAGAACTTAACTGTGCTCCCCCCTCCCTTCTCCCAAAACACCTTTTTTTTCACGCTCCTGGCTTTTTTCCTTTTTCACACAAACACAATATAAGCTTGTTTAAAGCAGTTAACTGCTAGATGTAAACTAGGCGTATAATAAGATTTCACAGAGCTCTGCTTCTGTCAACCTGAAGTGAACGTCAAATTTTAAATTTCTCACAGCCGGCAGATTCCTTTCATCACAGAAATCCACCAGCCATCACACACAAAAGAAGAACTCAACGACGAAATGCACAAGGCAGCGTTTAAAAAAAAAATCTCAAACGTCAAGATAAACAACATACCTAGACCATAAAAAAGAAAGAGAGAAAAAAGTAGCCCATTACTTTATGTAAATGATTCTAGAAGTCAAACGGAACCGAAAGACTGCGAACGTAATGTTGCTCTAAACGGGTGCTATTCATCTGTAATATATTATGCTAAACTTGCCGAGGAGGATCTAGACCATAATTCATTCAGAGCGAACATTGATATTCACAGTGACGCCATGACCGATAGGCCCTCTTTATATTTTCAAGATCAAGTTTAATCTGGGATATAAACATAATTTTTTTTTATTGCTGTAGAATATTAGAAGGGTCTACAGGATTTGGGCCCAGGTCTTAATTTTAGGCGGAGCTTTCTCGCACATCAAGGACAGTTTTCGAACCCGCATCATAGGGGCCACTGATTCGGCAGTTGGAGACATTTTTTTCTCGTGGCGCTACATCACACCATGACAAAGTCAAAGATATACTTGGGAGATCAAGGTTAGTAGACAAGTCTAACAGTGAAAAGGTAGAATATTGAACGTGTTTTTCACATTAAATGAAGATTACGAATGTTCAAGTGATTGAATAAAATTAGCTAAGTTTGTTAAAAAATCCACATCTGTTTTTAGATCTTTTCAAACCCTTTTGTAGATTAAAATAATTCGTTGGCTATGAGTTACCACAAGGTAGTGCACCTTGAAAATCAAGATCTATTCTTTTTGCAGGAATTCGTAGATCTCTAAGAAAAAGAAAAAATACAACCCATCTTTGCAAAAGGGAGGAAGCCCAAAACAATTTTAACAAGAATAGTTAAATAATTTTGTAAAACCC
>JAWDGP010004164.1:15000-60000 GCA_033675545.1 Elysia crispata
AGTGTTTCGATTCCGTTTTTAATCTAGGATTTTTGTTGTAAATTGTTGATGGGCGTTATAAATTAGACTCCTTGGGACTTACTGTGGGCGGTAGTGAGTACAAAATTAATTGAGAGAGAATTAGAAAGAGCGAGAGAGAGAGAGAGAGAGAGAGAGAGAGAGAGAGAGAGAGAGAGAGAGAGAGAGAGAGAGAGAGAGAGAGAGAGAGAATTAGAAAGGAAGAACATAATGATCTTTTCTGTAGATAAAAAAAAAGTCGTGGCAAGTCCCTTGTCAATGCACACCAAAAATTCTAAACCAATTTTTCACAACCAGTCATATTTTAACCCTTCCCGAACATTGTCTTATCTTTTACCTAAAAAAAGTAATATATTTCTTATCTATTTCGATCTATATATCACTTGAAATGATTAAACAGGAATGATGTTAATACCATGACTGCCCCATCTTACAATTTTAATAATCATCCAATACGTCACTTAAATATATATATATATATAATTACATATGATTTTTTTTAATGAACCTTGACGTTGCCATTGAAATCTTTAAGTATCCTTCTGTCAGAACTGAGCTTACTTTGTAAGAACGTTATTACTGCACTTGGAAAGGAGGAATCAGAGGCCGACAAAGCCAAACTTTGTTAGTAATGAATGAGGCCCATCAATCCTTATAAATGCTAAACATTTACCCAGGTCAAGGAAATGTAAGCCTTCAGTTATGGGTCTGAGAATACAAACAATTATGATGGACGTTTGTGGGTGATATCAGTAAAGAAACCAAAATGAAGAAATGAAAAGAAAGTTTGAAAATAAATATGAGTATTATACCTTTATCTTCCTCTTTCGCTTTTTCTGTGTCTCCTCCTTTTATCTGTATGTTTCTTTCTTCTTCTTCTTCTTCTTCTTCTTCTTCTTCTTCTTCTTCTTCTTCTTCTTCTTCTTCTTCTTCTTCTTCTTCTTCTTCTTCTTCTTCTTCTTCTTCTTCTTCTTCTTCTTCTTCTTCTTCTTCTTCTTCTTCTTCTTCTTCTTCTTCTTCTTCTTCTTCTTCTTCTTCTTCTTCTTCTTCTTCTTCTTCTTCTTCTTCTTCTTCTTCTTCTTCTTCTTCTTCTTCTTCTTCTTCTTCTTCTTCTTCTTCTTCTTCTTCTTCTTCTTCTTCTTCTTCTTCTTCTTCTTCTTCTTCTTCTTCTTCTTCTTCTTCTTCTTCTTCTTCTTCTTCTTCTTCTTCTCCTTCTTCTTCTTCTTCTTCTTCTTCTTCTTCTTCTTCTTCTTCTTCTTCTTCTTCTTCTTCTTCTTCTTGTTCATTTTCTTGTTCTTCTTCTTCCTATTCTTCTTCTTCTTCATCTTCTGATTCTTCTTTCTTCTTCTTCTTCTTCTTTTTCTTCTTCTTCTTCTTCTTCTTCTTCTTCTTCTTCTTCTTCTTCTTCTTCTTCTTCTTCTTCTTCTTCTTCTTCTTCTTCTTCCTCTTCTTCTTCTCGTACTTATTGTTGTTCTTTTTTCTTTTCCTCCTTGTTCTCGTTCTTGTTCTTGTCCTTGTAATTGATCTTCTTCTTCATAATCATCATCATGACCATCACCATGGTGTTCATCATTTTATCCTTTTTTTCTCTTTCTTCAAATGCTATACCATCTGAAAATCTTCTTTTAGTATTATTTTGTGGTACAGATTGCTTTACTAAACCATAATGTGTAAAGCAAAAAGGTTCTTCAATGTTTTTAAATCATTAACGAATTTTTCATAAGTAATTTTTGTCATTTTTTTCTGTACATTAACGACAAACTCAGGCTTCAAGTCTTTTCATCAGCTGTGCGTTAATTTGACGTCTGCGTTCAACACAACAACAGAGGAGAAAGCTGTCTCCGAGACAGAAGGGATGTCAACCTCTACAAAATATCTCGCTCTGTCCATCATAGCTGTAGGCATGGCAGTGCAGGGGATAGCCAAATCACCAAGACACTCGTTTCTGGGAACTTTCGTTGACGACAATGTTCCTAAAACTCAGACAACCAAATATTTGGGTACGATATGTCGGAGCAGCTTTGGTCTCCGTCATTTCATGGGAACTTTGAGAGGATCCTTTTAGGAAATTATCAAACCTCATCCTCAGATGCCTCGACCTCAATAACTGACCTGTGTTAGCCTTCAACTTTTTTTTTACCTTTCATAAAACTGTTTCATGTAAATCCAAAACACATATGCTTGTCTTATAAGTCAATTAAAGCCGACAGTATAAAAAATGAAAACAATTACAAAGAAAGTCAAATTATAATTTGAGGTCATAAAAGCATCTTCAATCAAAACAAAATAAGATCGCTAAAGTTTTTGTGCAGAAGCAGACACTTGATAAACAATGACAATTCGGAATTCTTTAAACAAGATCAACTAAAATACTTTTTCTTCAATAAATATATTCATGTTTCCCTTCTCAGCTTCCTTTCCTTCTTCTCTCTCTCTTTCTCTCCGTCTGTCTTTGTGTCTGCCTGCCTCTGCCTCTGTCGCGGTCTCTCTGTCTGTCTGTCTGTCTCCTTCTCTGTCTGTCTGTCTCTCTTTCTCTCTCTCTCTCTCTCTCTCTCTCTCTGTCTGTCTGTCTGTCTGTCTGTCTGTCTCTCTCTCTCTCTCTCTCTCTCTCTCTCTCTCTCTCTCCCTCTCTCTCTCTCTCTCTCTCTCTCTCTCTCTCTCTCTCTCTCCCCTCTCTCTCTCTCTCTCTCTCTCCCCTCTCTCTCTCCCCTCTCTCTCTCTCTCTCTCTCTCTCTCTCTCTCTCTCTCTCTCTCTCTCTCTCTCTCTCTCTCTCTCTCTCTCTCTCTCTCTCTCTCTCTCTCTCTCTCTCTCTCTCTCTCTCTCTCTCTCTCTCTCTCTCTCTCTCTCCTTTTCATATACATTCCCACATGTTTCGCTCTCGATCTCAATCTTTTCCGAATTCGTCAATTATCTTTTTTTTTTATTTTTCCCTTACTCACTGTCACCTTTTCTCTTTCATTACCATTTCCCATATTCATTCATTTCTTATCTTATCGCTCTTTCTATCTACCTTCTACTCTTCCTCTCATTCTATGGACCTATCTCAAAAATGATATTTTGATCCTCTTCTTGAAGGCATCATGGGCGGATTTGGCATATTCGGTCCTGCTATAGCCTTTGTCTTGGGCGGAGTTTTCAGTAGGATCTATGTAACTCTGGAAGGTAAGAAATAGGTTTTACAGAATGATCTATGTCACTCTGGAAGGTAAGAAATAGGTTTCACAGAAAGATCTATGTCACTCTCGAAGGTAAGAAATAGGTTTCACAGACAGATCTATGTCACTCTTGAAAGTAAGAAATAGGTTTTACAGAAAGATCTATGTCACTCTGGAAGGTAAGAAATAGGTTTCACAGACAGATCTATGTCACTCTTGAAAGTAAGAAATAGGTTTTACAGAAAGATCTATGTCACTCTGGAAGGTAAGAAATAGGTTTCACAGAAAGATCTATGTCACTCTGGAAGGTAAGAAATAGGTTTCACGCGCAGATCTATGTCACTCTGGAAGGTAAGAAATAGGTTTTACAGACAGATCTATGTCACTCTCGAAGTTAAGAAATAGGTTTCCGAGACAGATGTATTTAGCTCTAAAAGATAAGAAATAGGTTTCCGAGACAGATGTATTTAGCTCCCAAAGATAAGAAATAGGTTTCCGAGACAGATGTATTTAGCTCTCAAAGATAAGAAATAGGTTTCCGAGACAGATATATTTAGCTCTCAAAGATAAGAAATAGGTTTCCGATAAGGTTCTCTCTGAGGTAAGAAATAAGTTGTAAAGACAGAGGTCTAACTGTCTAAGTGTGTTGAATATTAGAAATGTGGAGGAAAAGTCATCAAAATGACTTTCAAAGAATGAAAACATCTAGACACACTTTGTTTTTTCAGAGTCACGACAAATTAAAACAGATATCTATATGTGGCGACAATAGAGTTAACCGATGGGAAGGAGATGCATGATGCTGTCCTATCACCTTCAGGACACGTACCTTTCCTGGTCCTAATCAAAGGATAGGTTATACCCAACCCCCACCACCCGCCCTTAAGAGTAAAAGTGTTCCGTGTGTATTGAAAAGTTTTAGCAGCTAAAAATAGTCTGGCTCTTAATGTGCATCAGTAACTGTTAATAACGCATACTACCAAATCTAATATTTTAAGCTGGATCACGTGATAAAGCCTTGTCTTTCCATTGGTTCTCAGGTTGTAGTTGATAAGTAGGGACGAAAAGAGATTTTCAAGATTTTGCCAGAGGTCTTTTCCTTCTTTTATTTTTGCTAAAGATCCTGGCATATCAGTTCGAGACCCACGATGGTTTGGGGCGTGGTGGCTTGGCTTCCTCGTGTTTGGAGGGGCTGCCATAATAGCAGCTGTACCAATCATTTGCTTCCCAAGACACTTAAAGGGGCGGCGACAACTTGAAGGGGTGGAGTCACGGAAAAAAGGCTTGGCTAAGAACGAGAGAAGTTCTGCTTTCTTGGGTTATGAGTTCAAAGGTATTCAAAAATTTTGAATTTTTTTTTAATGTGATTTTGGTGGTAACTGAATTAAGTAAAGTGTCTTTTAAATATGATAGTAGGCCTATTTGTTGGACAGATCTATGTGGCTACACCATTACTCAATAAAAGTATATTTTGATAACAGTACATGTTGATTATGGCACACTACCATACGTTTGGAAGACTGCACCTAGACTATGTTCTCGTTGGTGTGGTGAGAACAGACATTTTCATGTTATTGAAACTTTCATTGATTTTGTTTTACAAACTGGTCCTAACGTTCTCCGGTTGTTCTATAGAACCAGAAGAAATGTATCGATAGGGAGATGGCCTAAAAATAGACTAAATGATGTAAACCTTTTTTTTCATTTTTATTATTAAAGTCCCCTCACGCATTTAGGAGTTATAGTCTCGATAATTTTTGTAACATGAACTATTCTCATCAATCGAAAACAAACTAAAAATTGGTATTAATTTGAAGTAAAAAAAATGAAAAAGTGCGTCGCTCAAGTCACATTCCACGTTCATTATAATTATGATGTTTTCATTTCAATGTGACCCAGGCTTTCTGAAGAGTTGCGGCCGCTTGATGACCAACCCCGTGTACACGTTGTTAGTCTTTGGTATCAGCGTCAACTTGCTAGGGATCGGAGGTTACTATTCTTTCGCTGCTAAATACTTGGAGAGCCAGTTCACTGTGCCTGTCTTTAAAGCAAATGTGACTCTAGGTGAGAGCTGTTAGGTTTTTTTTTTTTTTTTTTTTTACTTCTGTTGGATTTGTATTCATTTGCGTTTATTTTGCTCTTTGGGATTATCTCAAAATTCAAAAACCTTAAAACAAGGTAATCATACCGTTACTACAGATTAACAATTGTTGGTTCTAAATACACAGATTTTTTTTTGTACAAAGGATTGATATTGTCCTATCTATGCGAACTCATAATGGACGTGTTGAATTAATACAAACGTTTAAAAGACAGGGAACAAAATTGATAATTGTGTTATCTCGAATGTCATATATATCGACAATACTTGACCAACCCCAAGCACTTCGACTTAAACAACCTAATCTTTGTTAACCCATGCAGGATCTCTCAACATGCTGTCGGCAGCACTGGGGAGTGTTGTAGGAGGATTTGTGGTCAGCAGGCTGAGACTCTCGCCCCGAATGTGCATTAAATTTGTTCTGGCCTGTACAGTCCTAACTTCTCTGGTGTTGAGCTGCAGTTTAATGCTAGGGTGTGACCAACCCTATATACATACTGCTACCGATGAGTTAAAGTAAGTTTCACATTTAAACTTTCATTTCTGTGCTATCAAGGCCGATAATTATTTTTTTTTTATTCTGCACATAAAATCAGTCTCATTTTGTATTGTTTTACATTTGGCTGTCAAGGTTAAACGTTTTTTTTTTTTAATTCTTCTAAACATAAAATTGGCCTTATTTTGTAACGTTTTATTTTGAGTTTTACGCTATCAGGCTCTACTGTATTTTATTGTACACATTAAAATTGGCCTCATCTTGTATTCATTTTAACTCTAACGGCAAGGCGGCTATAATTATTGAAAGTTGTGCCCTATGGCAAATTGCGATAGAATATTTACCAAATTTACAAAGAAATATCGATCTCACACACGTATAGACTCTTTCGTTCTCTCTCTCACTCCCATTATCTCTCTCTCTTTTTCCCTCTATCACTGTCTCTCTGTCTCTCTCTGTTTCTCTGTCTCTCGGTCTCTCTGTCTGTCTGTCTCTCTGTCTCTCTCGCTGTCTGTCTGTCTCTCTGTCTGTCTGTCTCTCTCTTTCTCTGTCTGTCTGTCTGTCTGTCTCTGTCTGTCTCTGTCTCTCTCTCTCTCTCTCTCTCTCTCTCTCTCTCTCTCTCTCTCTCTCTCTCTCTCTCTCTCTCTCTCTCTCTCTCTCCACCTCTTTCCCTCTGACATTTCCTCTACTTCTGGTCTAGGTTTTTGAAGTTTCTTCTTTTTAACAAATTGTTCCAAGTCCAATATCTATCTATCTATCTATCTACCTATCTATCTATATATATATATATATATATATATATATATATATATATATATATATATATAGACTCATAACAAAGGAGACTGAAAGTATTTCAAGGACCGACATGTTTCATAAATGGCAGGGACGAGGACTTGTCAGTGAAGGAATGTGTTGCCGGGTGTGACTGCGACACACAGAACTTCTTTCCCGTGTGCGGAGCGGACAATCGAAACTACTTTTCTCCGTGTCACGCCGGATGTACTGACGTTCTGGGGTCAAACGTAGGTCTTCAACTAATAAGAACAAGTGATGTCACTTCCTCCTTAGCAGCCCTTTGTTACACGGCCATTGGTTCTACACTATCCCAGACTCATAGATCGCAGGACTGTGTTTATTATAATTATCTTTGATATAATTATTCCAGTCAAGAGCTTAACATTTTTATCTAGAAGAGTAAAAAAGAATTGCAAAAAAATTTATTTTATGAATTTATAGCCGGCATTTTCTAGCTCTGTGGTCAGGTTCAGGTGTTTCTCTCTTTTGAAGATGTGGGCCTCTTTCATTCTGTTTTAGTATGGAACTGTTAGTTCCACTATGATCATTTGTTGTGTGGAAGCTGAATGGATCACGACAACAGGCCTTAGTCTTGTTTCTTTGATTATACTGGCAGGGATATATCACAGAATATGTCTTGAGCTCTTACAAAATCCCTCTTTCACAGGGGGCAATACACAATGATACTTCTCTGAAGACTCTCTTCTATCTAGCTCCTCAATGAGTTTCTACCTACTCATAACTAAGTTATTTTTACTCTTAATTTCTGTTTGCTTTTTTAAGCTTCAGTATACATATTTATGCAACATAATTATATCTCGATCATACCAAATCCAGACTGGTTTAATCATTTTTTGGCCTAGACAAATGTTATGTATGTGACTTAAATAAAAAAACAAGATTTTACAGTTTATTGTCCCAGAGAAATTAGCGCATTGACCTATACGTCTTGGAATTATAAAATATGAAATAGAGTAATTCTAAATATAAGATAATCTAAACCAAACTTAGTTCCTTCCTCCATATTTAGGTTTTCATAAATTGCTCATGCGTGGTGGGTAACACGGCAAGGCTTAGGACAGAAGAGATGACAGAAAAATTAGCATCAGATCAGACAGCCACAGCAGGCTTGTGCATTCCAGACTGCGACAACTTCTACCCTTACCTGGCCATCATGTTTGTCCACACCCTCATCGCATGCCTCACCATCATGCCAAACTTTGTGGTTTACGTCAGGTGAAGACGATTGGTACTGCAGTAGTAGTAGTAGTAGTAGTAGTAGTAGTAGTAGTAGTAGTAGTAGTAGTAGTAGTAGTAGTAGTAGTAGTAGTAGTAGTAGTAGTAGTAGTAGTAGTGGTGGTAGTAGTAGTAGTAGTAGTAGTAGTAGTAGTAGTAGTAGTAGTAGTAGTGGTAGTAGTAGTGGTAGTAGTAGTGGTAGTAGTAGTAGTAGTAGTAGTAGTAGTAGTAGTAGTAGTAGTAGTAGTAGTAGTAGTAGTAGTAGTAGTAGTAGTAGTAGTAGAAGTAATAGTAGATGTAGTAGTAGTAGGCTTATGGTAGTGGTGGTAATACTACTACTACTAATAGTAATAATAATAATAATAATAATAATAATAATAATAATAATAATAATAATAATAATAATAATAATAATAATAATAATAATGATGATGATGATGATGATGATGATAATAATAATAATAATAATAATAATAATAATAATAATAATAATAATAATAATAATAATAATAATAATAATAAGAAGAAGAAGAAGAAGAAGAAGAAGAAGAAGAAGAAGAAGAAGAAGAAGAAGAAGAAGAAGAAGAAGAAGAAGAATACTAATGATGATGATGATGATGATGATGATAATAATAATAATAATAATAATAATAATAATAATAATAATAATAATAATAATAATAATAATAATAATAATAATAATAATAATAATAATAATAATAATAATAATAATAATAATAACAACAACAACAATAATATTCACAAAAGATATCATTGAAATAATGATGATGATTTTGATAATATTATATTGGACGATTTAATATTTTCTATTACTCTGTTTATAATAGGCCAAAGTGAACTTTAACATTGTCGTAAAAGAAAACAAATACATAAAAACCATAATAAAAATCAGTTTAAATTTTGTTTTACCCAACGTTTGCCTCAACACGTAAGAAAATAATAGGTTTGTTACAGAAAAAAAATAGATATCTTTAGAGTTGATGTGATGGCCGATCGTTTTCTTTTTCTTTATCAAAACAGGGCAGTACCGGAGAAGGACAAACCTTTAGCTCTTGGTTTCATGGCGTTTCTTGCTACAGTCCTAGGTGAGCGCACTCTCACTGAAATACGTGGTTGATATTTGAATAATTTACTTACTTGGGGAAAAAGAATTAGATATAAAGGTGTTCTATTTAGCTTATCTCTCTCTCTCTCTCTCTCTCTCTCTCTCTCTCTCTCTCTCTCTCTCTCTCTCTATATATATATATATATATATATATATATATATATATATATATATATATATATAATGTTATGTTGGCCGGTGATGTGGAGTGCTCTTTTTTGTGATGTTATACATAGATACAGAGATAGATATGATGTTATTTTGCTGTGAATATGATAATTTGGTATTGCCAACTGAGAACTGTGATTATCAAGGCGCGAGGTTCGTTTTTAGAGTATATTTTATTGAATAGCTAGAAAACCCAAGAAAAAAACTAGAAAAATTTACGAGCAAAGTGAGCAAGAAAAAAAAATAATTACAAGTAAAACCATCAAGAAAAACCTAGCCAGAAAGGGTACAACTCTCTGGGAAAAAACAACGAAAATACAACATTGTGACATACACAGGTCATAATAACCTGTATACATTCATTATGAATAGTTACACTTATAGCGAAAACAAGTATTACAATAATTCTGCAAATGTACGTAACAGTGTAGTGAAACAACTTGTAACGTCTTGCTTAGGTAACCCATTGTTTTGATATTGATTACTTTTCTCAAAGAACACGATTCGAGACCGTGAGCAGTCGACTGCCTTTCTCTGCTCACACAGGTGAGGGAAAGTTTGGGAGGAGGGCAGTCTCCGGGATGGCGCGCCTGACATGAGACTCAAATATCGAGAGGCTAGCGTGGTTGAAGCCTGCCAGATGTGCACGACTTCCAAACATCAAAACATATTTATATTGAAATAAACATTATCTGTAACAGGCTTCCGTCAGCCTTTACACACAGTGCTTGGTATCATGGTTGTTCTTTATCTCTTACACTCATGACAAACTAAAGGTGGGTGAAATTGAATTCGGCACAAACAAGGCGCTTTGTGAGCAATGGGGCCTTATTAAGGTACACATCTATCATCCAAACAGTCCTTTAATTCTCAAGCAAAAAATTTCAATAAAACCCTCCATCTTCAAAGACTTTCCGATAGAATACACGTATAACCCGCCTGGAACATGGTAAAGCCAGTTTACATTGAACATCTAATGTTTCGAATATAAACTGAATTTGAGCAATATGTAGAGGAAGATAATATAGCAAGCTTATAATACAGATGATAAAAATGCACAAGTAAATTTATGTATTTGTAAATAAGAATTTAGCACTGGGAAATAAGAAAATGTTGTTTTTGTTTTGTTTTTTTTTGCAATTGGTAGCATGGACAGCTAAATTATCCTGTTCTAGATCAAACAGTTACAATCTTAGTATGTTTAAATACACTGAAAGATTATATTTACCAAAAGTTAAACATTACACAAAATTTAGGCAAGTATGAGAAAGTCCAATAATTCTGGTGCACAGCATAAAATTGAATTACAAAGCGAAACAAATTCATACAACTTACCCAAAAGAATAAGAAAATCGCGGACGTCAATCCAAAAAAGAAAATACAGAACAGAACTTTTAGTTAAACTTTAACGACTCCACCACGCCAGTATCTGGAGAGGAAAACTCGTGGTAGGAACTTTGCTAGACAAATCCTAACCTACTCACTTCGGAAACTCAAGGTGGAATAAATCGAGTACCGCTAACTCGATATTAAGTTCTTACATGAGGAGCGTCCCTACCTCATTCTAAATTAGTCTCTAACCAATTAAAATGCATTATTCAAAAGAAAAAAAAAAATCTTTGTCGCGTCTGGTTGTCCCAGGACCACCCTCTAGTTACGATCCGCCCCAAAGGATCACATTCGCCACCCTAGACGGATAAATCTTCCATCCCCAGACGGCCCGGCTAGTAAATGACGTGCCCAGGTGAAACCCTAGATGCTTCTGCACCCAAGAACGCTGGCGCCAAACACCCGTACGCGAGACATGATAGCATCAAAATCATAACGTAGAAAGAATTAAAGTTCAGAAAATTAATACAGTTCGCAGCATAGGATAAAACTAGTTTCAAACTTCCATCCATTTCAAATTAAAACAAGAATAAAAAATTAAAACCTACACATTGTTGATACACATACAAATACTCATATAATAACTTAATATGTGCATGTAGTCCTTGAATAAAATGAAGAAAAATTTCTTCGTCCTGTCGTCCGCTTACATATACATAAGGGGAAAGTGTCACAAGACATTGAGATAGTTTCCGTTTAATCTTTGATTGATTTCAGACAAAGATAAATGTGTTTTGTTTATTGAAACGTACTTTACACCTAATGTAGTAGTTTACCTGGTCAAGTGCTTCCCCCTGTCCTGTCTGTATCTTTCTATCTCTCTTTCCCTTCTCGCTGTCTGTTTGCTATTACAAAAAACACTGCTGCTGCCCCAATCCTACTTTCTCCTTCGATACAAAAAAAAAAAAAAAGAAAAGAAAAAACGTTCAGCTTATCCAACCACTCATATTAAATACTACGAAAAGAGCTTCTAGTTCATTTCTTTTTTAAGTCCCTTTCTTCCAGAATCTCATAGAACATATCTTCCCCCCGCGCCCCCCCCACCCCCCCCCCCCCTCCAACCCTCCACATACACACCTTCTTTCCTTTTTGAGCTGGTTCGTTTTGAAGGAAGCCTGCTTCATGTCAAAATCAACTCATGCTCTAGACTCATATTTCTTCGTCTTCCTTCGTAGAGCAAATAGGAACCTCTTAGTAGAAGAAAGGCTTTCCCTCTCAATAGCACGTTTAGTTACGGATAGAGGTAAAACTAGCGGGTTTATAGTCAACTCAATAAGAATTTAATTTTTGCAGATTATACAATAACGAAAGTTTCAATTACCATAGACTCAAGGAAATCCGAATAGTGGGTATGAATTGCTCAACTGATACTCTACAGATCCCGTTGTTCGAAAACAAAGTTCCATGATTAAAAAGTTTTCTTTAAATCTTACGTATAAAATAGACTTCATAAAGTCAATCTAATCACTTTCCTATTGTTTTTTTTTTTTTTTCCTTTTCACAGGATGGCTACCAGGCCCCATTGTTTTCGGCTACATAGTGGACACATGCTGCGAAATTTGGAACGGCAAAGGCGCATGCGTACTGTACAACCTTTCTAACTTCCGGTTTCGCTTTCATATTACCCTGCTCGGCCTTCGGTCTGTTCTCTTTGTTCTCCTTATCATTATCTTCTTCATTGTGACATTCTCGAAAACTTTCGAGTTTCAGTCTCACAATGATGAAGAAGACATCAGTGGTGACAACAAAAGGCTGGCTCTTGACAGAGAGAGCGACATGAGTATCAAACTAAGCTCCCTTCAGTCTCACAAGAAGAAGAAAGAGCTGGAGGCAAATGGGAATTGAAAGAATTACTCTTAAATCTCCGTTGAGCTTCAAGAAATTTTTACTGTCTCAACAGTCCGAAAGAAGTTTGTTTCGTTTGTTTTTCAACGACTTCTCAAGCAAGAATTTGAACATACAAAAAAAATAAATAAAAAAATAAAGATCTACTAAATGCTTTATAAAAAGAATACACAATATACTAACCTACTAAGGTTGCCTTAACAATATGACCTGTGAATAAGCGATATAAAATAATACGACTTTCTCATCAAAGGCAACAGAAATGTAATAGCCATAATATGATACAAAAAACGAAGACATTTTATATAAATGTTTTAAAATAGCAAGCATGCGATAAATGAAACTCATTTTTTTTTTTTATTTATCCATTCTTTTTAAATTCTTTTTTTAAACCGCATTGTTTGCAGTTGCAAGATTTGGAGAGACCATGTAGAGTGTATTGAATACTGAATATGAATTATTATCTCGTTAAAGACTGGATCTTCTTTGTCTAACTTGCAAAACTTGCGCTAGATTTTACCCCTTCACTGACTTCAAACAACTGCATATTTATTTTTTCATTTGCCATTGTTTTATACGCACATAATATACATTGTTGGACGAAATTCTCCTGCCTCTTCTATTATTTCTAAATCGTATGCTAAAATCTATTAATAATAGATTATGATGTCTTAGTATTACAGTATGTTTTCTTGTTTTTACTTTAGTATTGTTACATCTGAACATGCGATACCTCAATCGAGGTTTTGAAGCTTTAAGTACACATGGCTATTGGTGTCGTCTGGCCAGGGGCTAGGTGCTTCAGCCGCACCCTGCAAATACACGTGTAAAAGAATGATAACCATCATCACCCACCTGATGATTACGGGCAAGATCTAGACACCTATGTCTTCATTGTTCTCACGTTAGGTTTATGGATATAAATAACAAGATGCCCCCAGTAATTATTTGGTACGATATACACATCTCGCTCTTGCAAAAAAATTTGGTCGAAGTACATGTATTTTTACAATGTTCACTATAAGCTCTCGTTCTAACAAGCATGAATGACACTCCTGTAAGCAAGTAAGAAAGTTCATCATTGGTGTGTCCCTTAAGCCGCAAAATGTTCTGCTCTCACAGATACAATTAACGCTGTTGCTTGACATAAGCCGTGCCTTGTCAGGTAGAATGCTTGGTGCCATTTCAGTGTAATTTTACACTGTGTTAGGCTCAACCCCAAAACTTGATATCCTTGCCCGTCGGCTTGATAGAGTGACCTAGATAAGTTTCCATTGTGATGATCGTAGATAAGTTTCCATTGTGATGATCGTCTTTGTGACGCATCATGTTGCCAGACTGACAGAGTAATCCAGATGTTATACATGTTTACGACTGACTTTTAAAGTAACTGTGAAACTAAGCTACATTTAATATTGTATGAAAATATAATTCTATGTTTTTTATGAATGGCGACACAATAAAGAGTTCACTATTTACGTCAAAAGCGCTTCAGTTCTCTGGCTCATGACGAAACGCTTTTGACAAATTAAAACAAATACCGATACATTACTTCTGTTACTTGACAAGTAATATGGGTCAACAAAGTCTTGTTAAGTTAAGATGACTTGAAAGTGGTCAGCCCCACTAAAGTCCCAAATCGTCGTGTCGCCACTGCAAAAGGCATAATTTTTTTTTAATAAAGACTAAAAGAGGAAGTGTGGGGAGTTACAAAGTATAAATTACACATCACTCAGAACTGCCGAAAACGGAGCAGGTTCGCTGTGTATGTTATGATAGACTAATCCATTCAAGCATCACCTCCACAGCGCTGGTCCTTTTCATTAATTAAATTTTTACCAAGCAGAAAGAAAAAAAGACTGACCTAGCCAGTTTTGGAGGACCTGATAAGATAGGACAACCCACTTGTGTTTGGGGAGAGTTTTGAGACCGTGAATCTGGAGGACCTGATAAGATAGGACAACCCACTTGTGTTGGGGAGAGTTTTGAGTCCGTGAATCTGGAGGACCTGATAAGATAGGACAACCCACTTGTGTTGGGGAGAGTTTTGAGTCCGTGAATCTGGAGGACCTGATAAGATAGGACAACCCACTTGTGTTGGGGAGAGTTTTGAGTCCGTGAATCTGGAGGACCTGATAAGATAGGACAACCCACTTGTGTTGGGGAGAGTTTTGAGTCCGTGAATCTGGAGGACCTGATAAGATAGGACAACCCACTTGTGTTGGGGAGAGTTTTGAGTCCGTGAATCTGGAGGACCTGATAAGATAGGACAACCCACTTGTGTTGGGGAGAGTTTTGACTTCGTAAATCTGGAGGACCTGATCAGATAGGACAACCCACTTGTGTTGGGAAGAGTTTTGATTTCGTGAATCTGGAGGACCTGATAAGATAGGACAACCCACTTGTGTTTGGGGAGAGTTTTGAGTCCGTGAATCTGGAGGACCTGATAAGATTGGACAACCCATTTGTGTTGGGGAGAGTTTTGAGTCCGTGAATCTGGAGGACCTGATAAGATAGGACAACCCACTTGTGTTGTGGAGAGTTTTGAGTCCGTGAACCCCTCTGAGTGTATTTGTGTGTGTTTGTGTCTTCCTCTCTTTCTTCATTACGTCATCTCCAAGGCAAATAGGCTTCATCATTAACCTTCTTTCCATTTCTGTACATTTTCTACATTTTCATTAAATTAAGTGTGTCAAACTAATTTACATATATTGTTTGATGCTGTTAAAGTTCACCAATCTCAATAAATATGACTTCTTTTCTAGATTTTGCCTCGATGGTTAAAAAATTTTAAGTACTCAAAGACACAAATACACATCAAATACCTATAACTTCAATTCCATACGAACTATCAATAAACTGACACATTTAAATCAGAAGCATTTTGCCATGTTTATAGCAGTTTATTCATAGATCAAAGAAACCATTAAAAAATAACAGATTGTTGCCTTTTTTAACTATTTTTTGTTAATGTTAAACCAAGAGTCTAAACTTGAGTTGATTGAACCGTTTCTTCATCGATCAGACTGAGCAACATACGTTGTTTCTAGAAAAGTACAGCTAAGATTAATACAATCTATTCAGTACACAAATTTAAAAGGTCACTCCCTTCTAAAACACTAAAATAAATTGTATTGCTTTCTTTAAAAAAAAAGGCAACAAAAAAAATCTAATGCTTTATTGTCCAATATTGTAATCTATACAAAGATGTCTTAAATTTTACAACTAGGTCAGGACTAACAGCAGATGCTCTAATCCCACAACAACCACCCCTCCTAAACATACATTCAAAAGACATATCCATTGATAGATCAAAAGTTACTCACATACATAGGCCAATTCGGTAAAGAGAATTATCCTGAATATACTACACAAAAAGTGTAATTTTACATACATGTATACTCAATAATGTAAAGAAACCCATTATTTTTCACCATTTGATAAAACCTCTAGATTTCAGACAGATGAACTTAAGGCAATCAATTAAAAACAAAACAAAACTTTCTTATCCTTTTCTTTTATTTTAACTTTTGTTTGGGATCTTAGGTATACACGTCAAACAGCCTCATCCATGTATGAGGTTCTTTAAAAGTGCTTGTATTCTTACAGAGTTGTGTTTTTTCGGTACCGCTATGCTGCCTAAGTTTTATATTTTTAGCCTATTGAACGATTATTTCATGAGAGAACATTCGGTAAAAAATTGTTTTCTTTAGAACCTTTCAAGATTTGCACTGTCTCGATTAATGACAGACATAACTTACTTTAATCTGTATAACTTTTGCACTTGATTTTAAATAAGCCAATTCAAAAAAAGACATGAAAACAGTCAGAGTTAAGTATAAACGTAATCACAAGAAGCGACCAAAATCGGCCACACCATTTATTATTCAACTTGAACAAAGATGTAAACCATTATATGTGTTAAAGTTCAGGATTCACAAAAAGTTCAGATTCAATTTCTAAGCTAATAATGAATAGCAACACTACTAACTAGCTTGAATTAACTACTGCCCACCAAGAAAATCTTTTAACATAAATATTTATATAAATTTCCACAGAGCTTTTTATGTGAATCAAGAATTCTCTTTTCACCTGGGGTTGGTCATATTTTGAAAAAACACTTTCTCAATGAGTGGATTTAAAAAAAAAATTTTTTTTTTTGGATTCTGTCCATTTTGTTTATCAAATATTTTGTTATCAAATTATCAGATCATAAGTAACATCAATCAGTATTTCTGAAAGTTTATTCCATCTGCACATGGATATTTGAAATTTTTAAGTCTGAACAAATTAACTGAATTGAAAGTACCGCAAAATACAAGAGAAAAATAAAAATAATGAAAAATAATTCCTGCTCAGCATTGAAGCAACAATTTATTACAAAAGGGATTTTCAGTCCTAAAATCTAATTTCTTAAGATGAAAACCATTTGGAGAATGACTCTTTGACATAGGGGACTTCACTGAACCTGGCTAACTATCTGTAGGCAAGAAAAACTTGTGGTAGAAAAATTTCAAAAAGACATCTAAAATTTCGAAAAGACATCTGAAAGTTTTATTTTATGACGGGCTGGATGAATCTGTAAAACAGTTATTTTGTTATAATATTTAAAATGTGTGACTATGGAAAGAAGAAAAGGAGATTTAAAAAAAAAGAAATAATTACGCAGGGCTATCAATTAAAAAAAAAAAAAAACAAAAACACACTTTTTGCACAACATGAAGATGACAGACCACAATTGCCTATTTTTGAGGGGATGGCTTTACAATGACTATGCATTGAGAAAATTTGCTGATATCCTGTTTTTTTTTACAGATAACATAGTTGTGCAATTTGCCTGAATATGAAGCACGTGTTGAATGTTAGGAACCTTGAGTCTTGACTTTGACACAAGAGGTAGATATATCTTTTCATGTTCCTGTCCTCTTCCAAATGTGATTCTTGAATCGGCTCTGAGATGCCACACTCATCAACTGAGGATCTAAATAATAAAAATGTTAATACTTCCCACTGAAAAAAAAAAGGAAAAAAAAAGTTCATTTCATGGGGGATCATAAATGATACATATAAAGTTTAAATTCAAACTCATAATTTCTAATTTTATATATTAGTTTTATTACAAAGGTGCAATGTGCCAAAAACCCATTATGGGCAAATTAGAACTGAATTTTTTTTTTACTCTCATCTCTTGCATGGGATACAATGTACTTTATAACAGGAGGACATTTTTAATCTTGTTTCTCTTGCAGTTCCGAAATCAGTAGATCCTGAAATACCGATTGTCTCTCAACAAGAGTGTACTGAGAAGATAGCTGCTAACAGACATGGAAAAAGGAAATTTAAGATTTAAGAAAAACATAAAAACTTGAAGAAATGTGAAATCTTAAACAAAACTAACAATGAAGTAACTTGTATGAACAGTATACATGTGTAGTACTTCTATAAGGTGATCAAAATACACATCTCAGCACAAAATACGCCAAGAAGCAAAACACAGTGATGTGAATATTTCAATAGCTCTCATATGACTCAATCAATCAGGTGCCGTGCTCTTTAGCGTACGCATCATGACTCTCCATGCATGTGTATCCGTCGTGGCTTTCAGTGCGTTTGTCACTCCTCCTACTTTCAGCCACTTTATTAGTCCATCCAACATCTTTTCACACTGTTTTCCTCTGCTGCGTTTTCCTCCAATCATTCCAGAGGTCACAAGATGTTTTAGTTTCTCTTTTCATAATTACTATGCCCCTCTTATCAAATGGCCACAAACTTTTAAATTAAAATTGTAAGAAATAATTATTTTGGATCATACATGACATGTAAAATTAGACACCACTTTCAATCGCAACAGATTTATTTTACTAATGCCAGTATTTTTTAACCGAATTTTCCTCTTTTTTCTCTTGTTACTTGTATGATGTCACATGAAAGAATCTTAAAGGGGGTAAGAGTCTTCCAAATGGTCAAAAGATTTGAAGGAAAAAATTTTAAAGGTAGAAATCAGGTCAGTGATAAATCAAATATCGTTTAAACTAGATAAAAGACACTTGGATTTATCCATATACTGACAATATTTATCTACTTACTTGGCCTGAGAAGATTTCTGTTTGATGTAAGTGAGAATTCCAGTGCGATCATGGATGTGTCCATAGCAAACATTTTGTACAGGATCATGCATGGTGCAGCCTGTGAAAGGGTACTGCATGTTGATATCAACTTCTGGCATGGCTAGCTCACACAGGCTATCATCTGTATTTCCTATCAAAGTCATTCTAAAGGAAGCCAATTGTTCATCTGGGGGATGAAAATAACAGCGTAGACTTTAAGCCAGTACTACCCAAAAAAAAGACACCAAAAAAAAAAAAAAGGCAAAAACAAATTTTAATGTAAGATTTCTGAAATGATTTAGCCTTTGATCATACAACAGCCAGTCTGCAGTCCAGAATTTTGAAAGAGTTCAGAGTATCACAAGCGCATTGTCCTGCTAATTAAACATGGGAGATCTACAAAATTCTTAAAAGGATTTTTCCTCTTTTGTCCACCCAAAGTATTGATGAACAAAAATATTTCTGGAATTCTTACCTTATTTTTTTTGTTTTTTCTTAATTTATACTTTATGTGTTCTAAAATTATAAAGGCAACAAAAAAAAAACATTTTGAATAACCAAATTATGAGCACACTAAAAATAATTTTCTGTTAAAGGGACGCCACTTTTTAAATAAAATAATCTCACATTTCTGCAAAGGTGATTTAGTTACAAAAAATATTAAAATTTGCATACGAGGAGTTTGTGTGAGATTATATCTGTTTGATGAGGAAAAAAAAAACGCCAATTGAGTAAACCTTGTATACAAATATGTTTAATAACATTATTTGAGACATGAAATTTAAGATAAATGAAACAATAAACAAAGAGACTTAGGTAAGATAAAAAAAACGCCAGAATCATCCATCGAGGCCAAGATGAATCAACTTTTTAGGTACTATTTTTTTAAATCCATTATTCTCTGTGATATGTGTGTGTTATAAAAAAAAAAATGCTTTCTTTTTTTCTTTGAGTAGCCTCTTTTAGAGACAAATATCCTCCAAGGCAAAACTGGTCAGCATCAAGCATGATCAATGAACTGGTAGAGCATTTTTACTTATGATTTCCAGAAAGATTTAATGCTCTGAATAAATTTAAAATAAGAAGTTGGGACACTTAGTTTAAAAACATGATAAAAATTAAAAAGGGTTTTAAAAGGTAATATATATAAGTGTGTGTGTATTCTAATTTACATACCGATGCTCCCTCAGTCCCTGATATAAAGTAATGAGTTCTTCATATGTTGGATGGCTCAGATGCCACTTGTCCTCATTACTGTTTCTAGATTTTAACTTATTCAGCTTCTGAGTGAGTGTTGCAGTTTTTACTTTGCTCTGCAACCTCCTTAACTGTTCGGCACCTGTCAGATTGGAATTAAAAAAAATGTTTACAATATATTATTAAAAAAAACTCAAAACGCTGTTGGCTGTATGGTCACCAGCTAAGGGCAGGGAAAAGTTTAATAGGAGATCTGAGAGAAACTATATCCTCTTTCAGAGATATCGTATTTCCTCCATGCGAAGCATGCACTGCGTGACAAAAGTTAGAAACTACCAAGATTTCATTTCCTCAACCACACGATGATGACTTTAGCTTCCAGCATGGATGAGTTTTGTTTATAGGGTCTGAAGGACTGCTTCCCGTTTCCCTTTTTCCCTGCTCAAATTTCAATACTATCCATATTTTCTGTGTTATGATCATTTAGGATGGACTGGGCTCCCAAAAATATTCAATGGATTAAAAATCATATATGTATGTAGTATGATTATGACTAAGTGGATGAAATATTTTGGGCTTTTCTTTGTGCTTGTAACTTTATCGCACATAAAACAAAAAAAACTTATACAATGGAAGCATTTACTCGTAATTTCTGGTTTACCTGGATTCTTGTTTGTTTCAGTAGGTAGCCTAAATTACTATAGAAATCTCAAATGCTGCAAACTTTCCCTAACATTTTTTCATAGATGAGACAAACAGACAATCAAATTGACAAAAATAACTTGGTAGGAGAGGAAGCACAAGGTCAGAGTAGCAAACGAGCAAAAACCAATGGCACATGCCACATTTAAGATGACATACTTGTATTAAGAGTATAAATTTTCAGGAACATTGTGTAATTTATAACAAGAATCAAAGAGAATACTTTCAACTCACTTTCAGTCTTTTTCACATGATTTAAGGCAGATCTGTAGAGCTTGATATGATCTCCCATGTCAACAAAAGTCAGCATTATGTCTTCCTTCTTCAAATCTTCATCATCTGAAAATAAAAAAAAAATTAGTTATTGCTGTTTTTGATATTCATCGACCTCAAAAGTGTTCGTGCCGCTTCCACTGCTAGTACTACACCACTTCATTCTTTAACAACTGAAACAGTCCTAGCATAAATACTTCTAATACTGCAACCACAAGCACTTCTAGTAAGACAATAGTAAAAAAAAAATTGTATATAAATTGTACCTTTAGCGTAGCTCTCAAAACTAACAAAAATAGACACACAAAAATATTCTAAACCACTTCACTGCGCTGGGTACATACATCATACGTGCCTATCAGAAGAAGTCCCATGCGGTGTGTGCATATGCTGTACGTGCTCAATATAACAAGTTTTGTTTCGCCACATTGAAAATCAGTTTCAGTTTTCAAAGGATAAAAATAGTATCACTGGAAAGCTCAAGTTTTCACGAACCTTTTAATAGTTCATGGTATCATCAAAGCCTGACAAAGAATGTTTAAGACAAGTGAAACACACACATAGACACACAAAGCCATTCCTGTGTGTTTGGCTTGAACTTGAAGAATTCAGATCTAACCCATATTGTATGAAAGAGCTTCAGTCTTGACTAGATCTAGATATTGACTAGCAAGCCATGGCTTTGCCTTTGATATATAGTTTTAGGTATCTATAGCCGATATTTCTAGATCCAGAGTGATAGCAAATTTTTACATGACAGGCATAGCTATAATCTCAGAAAATTTTCCTTAGCATGGCGGAATTTGTGTAGCAGTCAAGGGGCTACTAATTGTTAATAATTCTCTTCCCATTTCCCCACTTGTTGCCCTTCAATGCAAAATACTTACTTTTTCTCAACCAATTCTTTAATTAGTAATTGATTAGAAATGATATCTTATATTGTTCTCAGTTTCATTAGAATTCATAAGCTTCCCAAATATCATACTCAAATGTCATTGAAAAAAAAACCATTCTTATTTTGTTAGATGGTATTTTCAAAGATAGTACAAACATAATTCCTTCAAAATTCTATTTTGAATTGGCTTTATAAATTCCATATTCAAGGTTCAAACTTCAGGCTCTTTGGGATTAGATGCATGACTGTGTACCAAACCTTACCAGTAGTTAGCTACATCCTGGGCAACCTCCAGAGCCTCACTCATCAAGGCACCCACAGGCTGCAGAAGACGTTGATTCAACTCTAGATCGGACTCCAGTTCCAAAGGTCCAGCTCTTCAGGACATCATGACAGCTATCTGCCACTGTGGAGAATATTGGTTCGAAAAAAATAATAATTCATAGTTCTGTATCAACACCTTTGTGACAGATGACGTATGCAATACGTCTGATTTTTCGTGACAAGATCATGAAGATGCCTAGCCTATGTACATTGTGCGTCCTCGTATCCGCCAATTTCGCCGTTCCTCATGAACATTTAACATCCAATTTACGTTGCTTTTAACACTTTGTAAAAGAGGCAGAATGCAAAGCAATTTCATAATCCAATTCAGTTGTGTTGAAAATGTACAAATCCTACTACTACTTTTCAAACCAAAATAAGCCTGGAGATGGGTGATTAAAAATACCTCAGTCACTAAGGGTTAAAAAAAATTTGTTACATTTACATCAGGAAAATCATCACCATCATCATCATCATAATAATACTAATACTAATAATAATAATAATAATAATAATAATAATAATAATAATAATAATAATAATAATAATAAGGGTAATAATAAAAATAATGATCATATTAGTTTTACTTTTATTGATTCAATGCAAATGCAATATTCAATAGACCCATTTTCATTTTGATCTAATCTGTATCTTAATTAAGTTATAAAATATCTGCTGAAAAAAAAATCAAATAGATCTAGTGATCTAGATAATTAGATCTAGGCCAATTTTTATAGGCCTACCTTTAATAAAGAATCAAGCTTTCTGGTAAAAGGCTATCGGAAGGGAAAAAAATTTAAAAAATGTACCAAAATAATACAAAAAAAAAAAAACCTTAATCTTTAAAAATTATTTATTATTCGGCAGGGCTTCCAAATGGGTACTGTGGTTTAGTATACTAAGATATGATATTGAGAATTTGTATTGTAAAAAACGGTAATTATTATGAACTTAGTGATTTTAGAAATCTAGAATCTAGAATCTAGATCTAGATCTAGATCTAGATAGACTCTATCTAGATCTAGAATCTTACACTTGAATTAAACTTTTTTTTTTTTTTATCTTAAAACAGCTGCCGCGTAAGTATGCAGATCTAGAATTAAAAATCGTGTGTAAAAAAATTTTAAAAACTAATCTAGATTCTAAATTCTATGCAGCCTTAGGTCATCTCCATTTAATAAGTTCGTGTGAAAGTATAAAATATACTTGATCAAGAAAGCTCGTTGGTTTCCATTATTATAAGCATTACCTCCCTTGCTCATTAATTTATTTCGTTGACATTCATTCCATCACAACTAATTCTTAGAATTATGAGTAGATGCGGGATAGGGGTTGGCGAGAGGGGTTGATTAAAAACTATGAGCAAGTATGAACAGAATATGATTTTCAATAAACAGGTCATGTTAATCTTAAACTTATTCTTTTCTCGGTCAATTACTTCTATTGCTCTATTAGGTTCATAACTACTGCCCGAAAAAAACTACAACGGTTAGTGGTATAACTATTGTTACTATCACGACTTCTCCTACTCCTAGTCCTACTATTGCTGCTACTACTACTACTACTACTACTGCTACTACTACTACTACTACTACTACTACTACTACTACTACTACTACTACTACTACTACTACTACTACTACTACAATAATCCCCCCCCCCCCCCCGCCACCCCCTCCCTTTTTTTCCTACTTCTACTAAGTGCATCGAAAACATCTGTAGTTTGCTTCCAAAATGGAAACTGATGTAAGAGGCGAAACTGAAACTGAAAGTGAATTCGTCGAAAGGGGAGTTAACATTTTAAGTTATTCTTTCTATCAGAGAGGCTTACATCACTATTTTATGTTTGCTAACCAAAGACATATTTAAAACTTCTTGAATATATTTTAGTGCTTTGAAAGTGTCTACATTTCTACTTGTTTTTTTTTTCTCTGTATTTTCTTTTCGACAGACAACGTAATTATGTCCACGATTTTTATCTTGATATGTGAATCGGAATCATGCGACTGTAGCTAACTTTATTTAGTGAATGTGTCATGTGTCTGTAATAGGGATAAGATGACATCAAGGTAAGTCGTCAGATTTCTAGACTTTCAAGATCTAATTCAGTTATGGGATTATTAAATTTCACACCATAATAGGTAGAACTTCCAATAGATACGCTGATTGATAATTATGATAAAAGATAAATGATCATAACCAACTTTCTAACGGAGTTAAATTTCTTTCATCTTCATGACAAAAAAAAACCAAGCTCAATCTTTTTTCTTCTATGGCCCGATCAAATGAAACCCTCTTTAGTATGAGAGAGGAACCATACCCATTAGGACGTCCTTCCCCATCATAAAACAATTTGAGGCATAGATAGGACAGAGGAAATAGTAAGCTCGCCCCATCCAACAAAACTCGTACTTTATAATACTGAAACAGCAAAAAATAAATTTAGATCTAGATCCAGTCAATGCTTTAAATTCGTCATGTATTAGTAATAATTCATTAGCAAGGAATGTATGAAAGTAAACCATCTATGGGTCAATTCTTTAACTTAAGTTGATAAAGTACATTGATAGATAAAAACTAATTATTGTACACATATAAGCCTAATTACTATTCTCATATATGATCAAAGTCAAAATTATTAAATCATCATAATTTTTTTTTTATTATTGTTGTTGTTGTTGCTGTTGTTGTTGTTGTTGTTGTTGTTCTTGTTGGTGGTGTTGGTGGTGGTGTTATTGTTGTTGTTGTTGTTGTTGTTGTTGTTATTATATCATCATCATTTTTGTTATTGTTGTTGTTCCTGTTGTTGATGTTATTATTATTATTATTATTATTATTATTATTATTATTATTATTATTATTATTATTTTTATTATTATTATTATTATTATTATTATTATTATTATTATTATTATTATTATTATTACTATTATGATTAGTAGTAGCAGTAGTAGTAGTAGTAATACTACTACTAGTAGTAGTAGTAGTAGTAGTAGTAGTAGTAGTAGTAGTAGTAGTAGTAGTAGTAGTAGTAGTAGTAGTAGTAGTAGTAGTAGTAGTAGTAGTAGTAGTAGTAGTAGTACTAGTAGTAGTAGTTGTAGTAGTAGTTGTAGAAATAGTAATAGTAATTGCAGTAGTAGTAGTAGTAGTAGTAGTAGTAGTAGTAGTAGTAGTAGTAGTAGTAGTAGTAGTAGTAGTAGTAGTAGTAGTATTGTCATTATTATTGTCATTATTATTGTATTTATTAGCCTTTTTTCCCATGCTTCTGTGCTACCCTTTCCTTCCAACCCCTGGACGGATTTCTCTTAATTCTGTAAACTTTGTTTTGCGTTTTTTTTTTTTTTTGCTTCCTCGATGAAGCAAAGCAAACCACATATCTAAAACGTGTAAGGGGGCGAACATTTCACGATTACCAATTGTCGTTTGCGGCTCAGAACTTTCTTTATGTGGCAGATTCAGACTGTATTGAACTGACGGCTATAGGCAAATGAAACTTAATCCAGACCTCGGAGGAATTCATGCAATGGCTTTTCGACAATACTTTCTCTTATACCTAAACCCCGATGTAGTCTTACAACTATCCATGAATGGGAGATTGAGTTTCTTAACTTATAAGAGAAAACAAAGCGCATTAATTTGACTTGAAAAAAAAAATGTATTTGCTGAAGAAAATAGGCTATCTATAACAACGAGATTTCTTTTTCGGCATTAGTGTTACAAATGTATTTCTCTATTTAGTGTTATATTGTAAACTCCCTCCATCCGATTGAATTTCTCCTTTTTTCTTCAAAAATTAAGCCAAAACTAGAATATTCGAATTCGAGTAAACCTTCACATATAACTTATCCCAGATCCAAACTAGAATAATCAAATTCGAATACACTTTTCACATATTACTTACCCCCTAGACCAAAACTAGAACAATCAAAATCGAATGTCCTCCCACACATAACTTACCCCAGACCTAAACTAGAGCAATTAAAATCGAATACCCTCCCACAAATAGCTTAGTCCAGACCTAAACTAGAGCAATTAAAATCGAATACCTTCCACAAATAGCTTAGTCCAGACCTAAACTAGAGCAATTAAAATCGAATACCCTCCCACAAATAGCTTAGTCCAGACCTAAACTAGAGCAATTAAAATCGAATACCCTCCACAAATAGCTTAGTCCAGACCTAAACTAGAGCAATTAAAATCGAATGTCCTCCCACAAATAGCTTAGTCCAGACCTAAACTAGAGCAATTAAAATCGAATGTCCTCCCACAAATAGCTTACCCCAGACCTAAACTAGAGCAATTAAAATCGAATACCCTCCCACAAATAGCTTAGTCCAGACCCTTTTCTGAAGCAGAAGGATGTTTCTCTCAAGCTTTTTGTCATCCCTACCGTTTACAAACATCTTCATCGGCGGCTTTTCGAAAAATGCGGGATACGGCTAAAAAAAAAACCATACGCACAACCACATGTCACAGCCAGATATTGAACTCATGGCCTATTTCTCAGATTACATCTTTATCGGTCGAATCATCTAGCGTCCACATTACACATGATAAGTACAGCCAGAGAACTGCAAATGCTTTTATTTAATTTAGCTCAAATTATTGATCTTTATGAGTCTTACGCTCTCATATATAATTTTGAATAAATGTATTTCAAACTGTACCTTAGATCTCGCAATTATGCCATGATAAATCAGCCAGCTGTCATGGGCTCTCAGTATTTGCTTCACGTCTTGACTTACATCACGGGTTAGAGTGGAACCTTACTGGCCCAACTGTCGAGCTGAAATTCGATAAAACGAAACAAACCTTCTCTGAAAACGGCACTTTTCTCATTAAGGACCAAAAATAAGCGTCCAACAGTATTTTTTTAAAATTATATAATAAGCATTAAGTGCCCTAGAAAGCTCCTCATAAGATTGAATCACGAACGTGATTTTCTATTTCCTATTCTTTAACACATCAAAGAAACGATCTCTCGTATCCCCACGCAGCCAAACTTTGGCCATGCAGGCAAGAGACGCTCGTCTCCTAAGGATGGAAGAGCTGCTAGAGGCGTTAGACTGTCTCCAAACCCCTGACGTCAGTCTCAAGATGGTGGACAAGAAAATTTTCAAGTCCTCTACCCTCAAACACATCAGTGCTCTACAGGTGATTGAAGCCCTTGCTGTTCTTTAAACATTATTTTTTTCCTGTGTTTCTTCGCAGCCATGTTCAAAGCACTGAAACTTTATTATCCATTTTGTTCCTCTTCGATAAAGAATCTTCTTTGCAGACGCAAACCGTAGGCGAAACAAAGGATAAGATTGGTTAGGTAAGACCCGACTTACCACCATTTGTCTCGGCTAGAGATCGAATTTCGGACCTTCTACTTGTCTACTGAGTTAGCTATCCTGCACCCTTGTAGCACAGTCTTAACCTAAACACTCAAATAATGGACACCCATTTGTATACTATAGGGAAACAGTTCACTTTTACTGATAGCAAGGGATGTCTAGTTTTTGCAATAACTGGGTAATTTTTTTCTTTGCTCTAAGCCTCTAACCTTTTTTTAAAATCTAAACCGTTCTTATTATCTTTGCAGAGAGGACGCATCCTAGTGAAATTCTAACACAAGAGGCAATCATTCAATCAAAAAAAATCTTCAATTCTGTCATTATCACCATAATGATTATATTTATGACATCATTAATTCGTCACCTTTATCATTTTCATTAATATCACCGCTTTCTTGTTTTCCTCTAACATTAAAATGGCCAACCCCCCCGGCTTTTTTATCCTTTTGCTTTACAGATTTAATACACTGCTTCCCTTCAATATCTTCGGAATCTATCCTCAACTCTGTAAATACTAATCGCAGCAGGAAAACGAGTGTTTTTTAATTTCTTTGCGATTTTCAACCCCATTACCCCTAAGGTTTTTATTTTATTTTATTTTCTTGAGCACAATATTTGATATTTGATATTTGACGCCAGGAGCAGGCACGGATACTGAGTGAAAATATTTCTTCGAGGAATGACTTCCCACCTGGGCCCGGCATCCCGCAAACCACCAAACTGCCAATCTCTCACGACCAGCCTTCTCAACAGACTCCGATTAATCCATCATTCCAAGACCAGAAAGAAAATATCGAAGGGATATCCATACCCACCATGCCAGGCACCGCTCCAAACCAGCCTGGCAATGTGTTCCGCCCTATAGCTCCTTTGCTCCTCCCTCACACAGTACACATCCCGCTAGTCACATCCACATTTAACTTTCCTCAAGGGGGCGCTCCGGTGTTGACAGCACCACCAAAACACCAAACGCTGTTTTCGCGGCTATTGCAGGATCCCCCCTTTCCCTCAACCCTGAACAACGCGACACACCTCACAGGGCAACCTCTTTTTCCCTTCCCGGCTCAACCGATGCTCCTGCAGACAACCTTTGTACCTCAAAGACTCCCCGTCTCGGCCGTGCTAGGCCAAGAAGATAAGCTTAGATTACGACTGTTTTCATTAATTCAAGGAATGATTCCATCTTTGCCTGCAATAGAAGGCAGCGTTGAAGATATTTTGAGGATTTTGTGCCAGACGTGCGGATATTGGACGCTGTTGGATTTGATGGAATCTCCCTCCAAACTGAAACAGCAGGTAAGATTTCACACACTCTACCAGATCAGTTGTGTTCCTCCTAATTTTGTATCGTTACCCTGTTAAAGCTATACATTCAATTACTTCAAATTTAGAATCAGAAAGTTTTAAATACGCGCAAACTTTGCATTCATACAGACAATGATGCTCCGTTTGACCAATTAAAACTTTAGTTATAAACTTCACACACTCGTAGTTCGTTGTCAAACAGAAATGCCCTTCACTCTTACAGTATTCGTTTTTGTTATGTGACTAATACTTTTAAACCTAGTTTCTTTGTTTGAATATTTGATATAATACATCCACAACATAGCTATATATGTATCAATGAAGCACTCGTTTGAAAAAGTGGAACTAAATTGATGAGATCTCAAACTCACCGTTCGATGATGATGTCTGGGTATAACACCCGTGAAGAATGTCCTTTAAGAGCATGGCTTCGGTTGTAACTTCTTACTCATCTTACCTTGTGAAATGACGGAATTTATATATAATACCATCGATATCTGAACAACAACAACAACAACAACAACACATAATTAAGCTAGCAAATTGACATCTATTGACAGGTTGGTACTGTCGCTCGTTGGATGTGCTTAATGATGTTTAAAAGTTGGGGAGAAACGTCCCATGCTGAGTGTGCTTAATGGTGTTAAAAAGTTGGTTGGAACTGTCGTACGCTGAGTGTGCTTAATGGTGTTAAAAAGCTGGTGGGAACTGTCGCACGCTGAGTGTGCTTAATGGTGTTAAAAAGTTGGTTGGAACTGTCGTACGCTGAGTGTGCTTAATGCTGTTAAAAGTTGGTGGGAACTGTCGCACTCTGAATGTGCTTAATGATGTTAAAAAGTTGGTGGGAACTGTCGTACTCTGAGTGTGCTTAATGGTGTTAAAAAGTTGGTGAGAACTGTCGTACTCTGAGTGCGCTTAATGGTGTTAAAAGTTGGTGGGAACTGTCGTACTCTGAGTGTGCTTAATGGTGTTAAAAAGTTGGTGGGAACTGTCGCTCGTTGAATGTGCTTTATGGTGTTAAAAAGTTGGTGGGAACTGTTGTACTCTGAGTGTGCTTAATGGTGTTAAAAAGTTGGTGGGAACTGTCGCTCGTTGAATGTGCTCAAAGGTGTTAAAAAGCTAGTTGGACGTTGTTGGAAATTCGTACGCTGAATCTGCTTCGATATGTTAGAGGTTGGTGGGAACTGTGGCACGCTGAATGTGCACGAATGTAAAGCATTGTGAATTGTCCCGCGTTTCTAGCTCTAGGCGGAGGTGAACTGCTGGTACCTAAAGAAATCAGGGACCTTTACATAAGTTTTACAGTAATCTTTTCCATTCGTTTCTAGCTCTAAGAGGAGGTGAACTACCTAAAGAAATCACGGACCTTTA
Organism: Elysia crispata; assembly: GCA_033675545.1. NCBI lineage: Eukaryota > Metazoa > Mollusca > Gastropoda > Plakobranchidae > Elysia > Elysia crispata. The sequence goes on from JAWDGP010004164.1 coordinate 44,847, forward strand.
CATAAGTTTTACAGTAATCTTTTCCATTTGTTTCTAGCTCTAAGAGGAGGTGAACTACCTAAAGAAATCACGGACCTTTACATAAGTTTTACAGTAATCTTTTCCATTCGTTTCTAGCTCTAAGAGGAGGTGAACTACCTAAAGAAATCACGGACCTTTACATAAGTTTTACAGTAATCTTTTCCATTCGTTTCTAGCTCTAAGAGGAGGTGAACTACCTAAAGAAATCACGGACCTTTACATAAGTTTTACAGTAATCTTTTCCATGCGTTTCTAGCTCTAAGAGGAGGTGAACTACCTAAAGAAATCACGGACCTTTACATAAGTTTTACAGTAATCTTTTCCATTTGTTTCTAGCTCTAAGAGGAGGTGAACTACCTAAAGAAATCACGGACCTTTACATAAGTTTTACAGTAATCTTTTCCATTTGTTTCTAGCTCTAAGAGGAGGTGAACTACCTAAAGAAATCACGGACCTTTACATAAGTTTTACAGTAATCTTTTCCATTTGTTTCTAGCTCTAAGAGGAGGTGAACTACCTAAAGAAATCACGGACCTTTACATAAGTTTTACAGTAATCTTTTCCATTCGTTTCTAGCTCTAAGAGGAGGTGAACTACCTAAAGAAATCACGGACCTTTACATAAGTTTTACAGTAATCTTTTCCATTCGTTTCTAGCTCTAAGAGGAGGTGAACTACCTAAAGAAATCACGGACCTTTACATAAGTTTTACAGTAATCTTTTCCATTCGTTTCTAGCTCTAAGAGGAGGTGAACTACCTAAAGAAATCACGGACCTTTACATAAGTTTTACAGTAATCTTTTCCATTCGTTTTTGAAGTAGAATTAGGTTAGAGTGAAACTGAGGAACTAAACATAATTACATGATAATTTGTGCTGATGCGTTTCGCTTTCTTTAAAACCGCCTCAGTGAGATCTCAACTCATCCAACTATAAGTGTAGAAAGAACCCGTAATTAAAAAAAAAAAACAAAAAAAAAAACCAACAACAAAATCAGACAGATACATTCATAGTATTCAATTATTTAAGGGAAACTATACATAACATCCGCTCAATAATGTGCAAGAAATCGAAATATTAATTTTTTTACAACTGTTCGCAAGTTCATTCGCAAATCAGATTAAGTTGTCTGAATTTACCAGAAAACGCTTGAAAGGGGAAACTTAGATTTTCGGCGAGGCTTTGATTTCGATTGGGTCAGTTTTATCACACTTTTTCTACCTACAAGTTTTCTAATATTATTGTCATTCAAAACTTCGTTCAAATTGTTTAACTTTCTGTTGCGTTAACCGCCTCTCTCTCTCTCTGTCCCTCTCTCTCTGTCTCTGTCTCTCTCTCTCTCTCTGTATCTCTGTCTCTCTGTCTCTCTCTCTCTCTCTCTTTCTCTCTCTCTGTCTCTCTCTCTCTCTCTCTCTCTCTCTCTCTCTCTCTCTCTCTCTCTCTCTCTCTGTCTCTCTCTCTCCCCCCCCTCTCTCTCGTTCTCTAATACTTATGCCGGTTTGTCCGTCTGCCATCCTCTGTCAATCTTTGTGTCTGCCTTTCCCTTTCTTCTAATATATCAGCGTCTAGATCGCGATAAGAACAGAATATGTCTTCTACATTTTTTGAGATTTATCTCCTATAAAACTTATTTTTCATTCAAAGAATAACTGATACTTTAGAATTGAATCTGTTTATTCTAGGTTGAGATGGCTCTGGAGGTCTTGCTGCAGCAGAAGCAGAAAAGTGACATCACTATCGAGGTAACTCTTTCGTGCGACTCTAACAAAAATAATTAGCTTATTTTGTTAGAAATTTATCTAATTGAAATGTTTGTACAAATAAATGGACATTTATGGATTCCAGCAAGACTGCGGGTGTCTAAGCAGTTTATGTTCATACTTACACTGTCCTTAAGGAGCGTTTCGTATAATCTTTAAACAGATATAACATTTTAGATTTATTATCTGTTGTCCGGTATCTATTTTTGTGAAAATTGCAAAGATGCAATATGCCAGTTTGTGCTGCTTTCAGCAATCGTTATTGCTTAAAAAGAAGAAATTCTTAGCGGATGGTTTTTATTACAGCAATTTATGTGATAGTTTAACACGCCTTTTGGTTTTTAAAGCCATGGTAGATTCTGTTAAAAGACTGTAGTTTATATCAGTGCTATATTAGGGTTGTGAGAAAATCGTTTGGCTTCTGATTTTGATGCCTTCTTTCAAAGTATAAGTGTCAGTTTTCCGGACGCTCGTCTTTTATCTGCCACAACTATTGATAAACCGAAGTAAGGGCGTTGGCAAAAGTATCAGGCTGACTTTTATCATTTTGGAGGTGACAAAGTTTTATCCTCTGGCAAGTGCTATCTCAAAATTCAATTCAAAAATTTTATTTCCGCATTATATATTTTAATATATGGAAAAATATTTGTGACAAAAATGAGAATAAAATAGTTTAAATACATAGGCCTACTGTGTATGTCTAATCCCGTCCGAATATTCAAATATAACCGTGTAACAGTATGAAGAGCTAGCAGGTTTGAAGTATTAGATTTAATAAGTTATATTGATGCGACCCGTTCCTCTCTATAAATAGAGTAAGGAGATTAAAGAGCTTATATCATGAAGCAAATAAGCTCCTTGAATAATGAATCTCTCATGACCTCGAGTCAAGGTTATTTCACGGGCCTTTACGACCTTGACCTCCAGTACAGCCTTCAGACACATTTTGTCACGACCAGTTACCGGTCCTACTCTCTATCTGTTTACGAAATGAATTTTGTTACATCGAAAAGCATTGTGAAAATAAAAATGCACCCCCCCCCCCCCTCAAAAAAAAAAAAAAAAAAAAACAGATAAAAAAGAAATACCGGTTTCAGACTAAAACGAACTAACGGTACAAAAGATGATTTGTTGCTTCTTAAGAGCGATTTTTAAATGAAAGAAGTAGATTTGCCAGTTCCCCAATTCAATTTCAACACAATCACACGAACCTTAGTCCATATTGATTGTATTGTAAAAGATACCTATGAAAAAAGATCGAGTTTGGCCTTAACTTTTCATTGCATTTCAATCTTTTTCATATCATTTTGTTTTAAAAATACTAGATTCTGAACCTAGATACAAGACAGGACGCCAAGCAAAATCAGAATCCAGATGAAGATTAGATTAGCCAATGAAATAACACCAAAAAAACGAGTTCAATTTTTAGAAAACAATAATTTAAAATAAAGCATACATATAATTATTTATAACATAATCACCCGTGTGTTTATTTATTTTGTCGAGAAATCAGTTCGCAGATTTAATGTAATTAAATTCTAAAATTACCGGTAATAAATTTATCTGTTTGTTGAAAAAAAATGCTACATTCATTTTCGCTAGAGCAAACCTTCACAAGTGTAGAAGAATAGCTGACGTCGTGAAGAGGAGTTAGAAAAATATATCTAGCCTTCTCTAATAATTATTGAAATTTATCAGTTTTTCACTCATTTCATTGGCAACATACTTGATTTATTGGACCGATTTTGTGATTGTCTGGTTGATATAACATTTGGGAAATAGCAAGAAAAGTAGACAGTTGGAAATTCCATTTGCCATGCTTTAAAATTATCACTTAGTTATTAGTACTGTATAAATTTTTATCTCAATTAGAAAAAAGTCATATCTGATCTTTTGAAGTCGCAAAAAAGGTAGCATAGGCCTATACGAATTATGTGCTATTATGAATGTTTTTCTTTAAAAACTTTGCAGCTTTTCAATTTTCAAGATTTACACGTTGAATTTAATACTTTAACCAGTAAAATTGTAGCCTCTTGTATATTTCAACAGAAACGGATGTTGGGAGAGAAATTGTTTGCAGCCATTCAGGGGATGCCTTCACTTCCAACCGATGCAACTGATAAGGCTGGCAAAATCACTGGCATGTTGCTAGAGATGAAGAAGTCAGAAGTGGTGAATTTGTTGGACTCTCCACAACATTTAAAAGAAAAAGTACAGCAGCTTTGATCACTTCGTTACTTCATTAATGATTTCTGTAAGAAATAGAAAAAAAAAAATAAAGAGAACTTGTGATTCAGTTTAATCTTTTTTTTTAATACGAAGCGGTATTGATATATTTCAAAAGTTTTTGGCTAACATGGTGAAACAAACGTAGATAAAAGTATAGAATATTGGACAATAAGATGAACCAAATTAAAAGGTTAGTGAATACAACAATGGAATCATGGAATCGTTTGGCATGAAATGAAACCTAGGTAAATGTTTTTAGATCAAACCATAAGTATAGTTTGAGGAAACTAAAAGATTTTTTTTACTTTTTTTTTTTACGTCAACAATTGATGTCTAACCGAGATAAAACGAAGAGCAAGGAAATATATATTTTCAATCTCATTGTTGCCTTCAGAGGACTAGAACCTTTACTTTCCTTCACTTCAGGTTATTTACTTCTATATTTAGATGATATATGGAGCAAAAAAAATGACGTGGAAACCACTCTTCTCCATCTTTCTCTGTTTTCATCCTCTTTTGAACCGGTCCATCTTATTATTGTTTTGTCCTCCAAACTTCTCGTGTCTTACCCTGAAGGACCATCTTTGAAAAGTGTCATGATCTTTCCATGTGCTCATTTTCCTAACAGATGTTTCACGATTTGGTTCCTTGTTCACCATTTCCTCATTTGTAAAATGCACTGTGTAGAACGTGTCTTTCTGTCAACAAAAATCTCCAGCCTCTGTAGCCTACCGTGTATTAAATTTCTCTCTGCTGTAAACTTGTAGAAAAACAAAACTTGCCTCAAGAAATGACAGCCATGTCTGTTGCTTTGTTACAGGTTGAGGAAGCCATGGAGGTATTAAAAGCTCACAGAAAAGAAAGTAAAGAAGAAACAGAGGTAGGTCCAGGATATGATCATTGATTTGTGGTGGAAAATTCACAGCCATTTTTTTAATATCTTTACTTGACCCGTGAACCTGTTGTCAGATTTTGTTAAAAGTGATTTTCCTGCAAATTTCGAAATACCAACCAGTCATCTCTAAAACTGACTGAAGTAGCAAAAGTTAAAAAAAAATAATTTTATATCAGATATTTCATTAAAAAAGACCAACTTGCCGAAAGCTTTATTATTTTTATAATTTGGAAATTTATTTCTCGTTTTTTTTGCATATGAAGAGGAGAGCCTCTTAATTCAACAGTGGTGACAAATATCAATCGTGCAAAGACATTCAAACTTTAAAGAATAATTTTAAGAATTGTTTTCTTTAATTTTGATACAATGAATAAAACACTTCTACGATGTGAAGGATATCTTGCTGTTAGTAATCAGTGTTGTGTGTATACATGTATATATATATATATATATATATATATATATATATATATATATATATATATATATATATAGATTATCCAGCCCCTGACTCTGGAGAAATTCTCCTCTGCCTCAGTCAAGGAACAGAAAGAGATGTTAGGGGACAGACTGTTTACAGCTATTCGGAGCATGTCTCCACCTGGTGTGGCTGAAAATGCTGGGAAAATTACTGGCATGTTGCTGGAGATGGACAATTCTGAACTCTTGCATATGTTAGACTCCCCTGGACGGTTAAAGAGCAAGGTAAGGCGCATCTTTTGTGTTGTTTATGTTATTTGATTTGAAAACAAAAAGACAAGACGTTGGATTTATTTAAATAAGACGTTGGATGTATTTAAATAAGTTTTAACGTGCCAAAAATCGTAGGCTACGATTGCATAGCTAAGTTCTTTTTGCCTCAAAACTTTGGATCAGGTAAAGATTCAACGTTTTATTTGGGTTTCATATAAGTTTTAGGTTAACAAACATTATAAGAAATGGTCATTTAATAAATTTTGTGTATCTCCTAGGTACAGAAGAAACATTCAAAGGAAATAAAACATGATATTTATTTCTTTTTTATAGATAACTTAAAACATGAAAAAATTGCAATGATTTTTCTTTGATGAGTTCCCAGTGAAAAAGAAAATGTTGATTAAGTTAAGATAAACTGACTTTGTTTCGACACTCCTCACACACAGTTTCTACATAATCAATTAGTATACGAAATGAAGAAACAACAATTGGTTACTTGTTCACCATCTCCTCATTTGTAAAATGAACTGTGTAGAACATATCTTTCTGTCAACAAAATCTCCAATCTCTATAGGCCTACCGTGTATTAAATTTCTATCTGCTGTAAACTTGTAGAAAAACAAAACTTGCCTCAAGAAACGACAGCCATGTCTGTTGCTGTGTTACAGGTTGAGGAAGCCATGGAGGTATTAAAAGCTCACATAAAAGAAAGTAAAGAAGAAGCAGAGGTACGTCCAGAATATGATCATTGATTTGTGGTGGAAAATTCACAGACATTTTGTTTTATCTTTACTTGATCCGTGAACCTTTTGTCAGATTTTGTTAAAAGTGATTTTTTTCAGCAAATTTCGAAATATCAATCAGTCATCTCTGAAATTGACTGAAGTAGCAAAAGTAAATGAAATACATGTAATTCTATTGATCAGATATTTCATAATAAAAAAAAGCTTGCCTAAAGCTTTATTATTCTTGTAATATGGAAATTTATTTCTCGTTTATTCTGGATTTTAAGAGTTGAGCCTCTTGATTCAACAATGAGGTCAAATATCAGCCGTGCATTGACATTCAAATTTCAAAGGAAACTTTTAAGAATTGTTTTCTTTAATTTTGGTACAATGAATAAAACACTTCTACGATGTGAAGGATATCTTGCTGTCAGTAATCAGTGTTTTTCATATATATATATATATATATATATATAGATTATCCAGCCCCTGACTCTGGAGAAATTCTCCTCTGCCTCAGTCAAGGAACAGAAAGAGATGTTAGGGGACAGACTGTTTACAGCCATTCGGAGCATGTCTCCACCTGGTGTGGCTGAAAATGCTGGGAAAATTACTGGCATGTTGCTGGAGATGGACAATTCTGAACTCTTTCATATGTTAGACTCCCCTGGAAGTTTAAAGGACAGGGTAATCCGCCTCTTATGTGTTGCTTATTTTTATTTGATTTGAAAACAAAAAGACAAGACGTTGGATTTATTTAAATAAGACGTTGGATTTATTTAAATAAGTCTTAACGTGCTAAAAATCGTAGGCGACGATTGCAAAGCTAAGTTACTTTTGCTACAAAACTTTTATCAGGTAAAAATTCAACGTTTTATTTTGATTTCATATAAGTTTTAGTTATAATAAGCATTATAAGAAAAGATCATTTCATAAATACAGTGTATTTTCTCATGTACAAAAGATACATTCAGAGGAATAAAACATATTTATTTCTTTTCTTAGAGATGACTTAAAGCATGAACAGATTGCAATGATTTTCCGTTGATGAATTCCCAGTGAAAAAGAAAATATTGATTAAGTTGAGATTAAACTGACTTTGTTTCGACTCTCCTCACACACAGTTTTTACATATTCAATAAGTATACGAAATGAAGAAACAACAATTGGTTACTTGTTCACCATCTCCTCATTTGTAAAATGAACTGTGTAGAACATGTCTTTCTGTCAACAAAATCTCCAACCTCTATAGGCCTACCGTGTATTAAATTTCTCTCTGCTGTAAACTTGTAGAAAAACAAAACTTGCCTCAAGAAACGACAGCCATGTCTGTTGCTGTGTTACAGGTTGAGGAAGCCATGGAGGTATTAAAAGCTCACAGAAAAGAAAGTAAAGAAGAAACAGAGGTACGTCCAGAATATGATCATTGATTTGTGGTGGAAAATTCACAGTCATTTTGATTTACCTTTACTTGATCCGTGAACTTTTTGTCAGATTTTGTTAAAAGTGATTTTTTTTCAGCAAATATTGAAATATCAAACCAATCATCTCAAAAACTGACTGAAGTAGCAAAAGTAAATAAAATACATGTAATTCTATTGATGAGATATTTCATGAAAAAAACCAACTTGCCGACAGCTTTATTATTTTTATAATTTTGAAATTTTTTTCTCGTTATTTTTTTTAAATTTGAAGAGGTGGGCCTCTTAATTCAACAGTGGTGACAAATATCAATCGTGCAAAGACATTCAAACTTTAAAGGAAAATTTTAAGAATTGTTTTCTTTAATTTTGATACAATGAACAAAACACTTTTACGATGTGAAGGATATCTTGCTGTTAGTAATCAGTGTTTTTCATATATATATACATATAGATTATCCAGCCCCTGTCTCTGGAGAAATTCTCCTCTGCCTCAGTCAAGGAACAGAAAGAGATGTTAGGGGACAGACTGTTTACAGCTATTCGGAGCATGTCTCCACATGGTGTGGCGGAAAACGCTGGGAAAATTACTGGCATGTTGCTGGAGATGGAGAATTCTGAACTCTTGCACATGTTAGACTCCCCTGGAAGTTTAAAGAACAGGGTAATCTGCCTCTTATGTGTTGTTATATTATTTGATTTGAATACAAAAAAAGAAAAGATGTTGGATTTATTTAAATAAGACGTTGAATTTATTTAAATAAGTCTTAACGTGCTATAAAGTCGACGATTGCAAAGCTAAGTTGTTTTTACTACAAAACTTTTTACCAGGTAAAAATTCAACTTTTTGTTTTAGTTTAACAATTATTATAAGAAAAGGTCATTTAATAAATGTAGTTTATTTCCTCGGTATAGAAGATACATTCAGAGGAATAAAACAACATATTGTTTTCTTTTTTTAGAGATGACTTAAAGCATGAACAGATTGCAATGATGTTCCTTTAATGAATTCCCAGTAAAAAAGAAAATGTTTATTAAGTTAAGATTAAACTAACTTTGTTTCGACTCTATTCAAAAACAGTTTCTACATAAATAATTAGTATCAGAAAAGAAGAAACAAAAATTGCAATGTAAGATTCGTGTACTCGAGGTATGACCATGATGTTATGCGCTTCTCAGATTGAAGAGGCACTGGAGGTCCTAAAAGCCCACAGAAAGGGTCGTGCAAAAAGTGATGAGGTTAGACCAAATTTTGCTCCAGACTTTAATCCTGCATTAAATGTTTTTTAAACACTTTCCATGTCTACTATTAAATTTGATTGTTGATATTTGGTTAAAAATAGATTTTGATCCTTCGAATAATAAACAGAGGACCACAAAATCAAATTCAGCCAACAGTTGTATGATTGGTTTCAATTCAGTGCAAAGGCGAAGTTTGGGAAAAATAAAAAACAAAACAAAACTAAAAAAAAACACCCCCCCCAAAAAAAAAAAAAAACAACAAAAAAAACAAAAAAAAAATACAACAAAAAAGCATAATTGTCATTATGATTTATGACTTCGACTGTGTTTTGTTTCAAGTGAAAGGATCATTAAAGGCTTTACCGACACACTTTACAGAAAGTGACACAAATCTTGAGATAAAGGCAAGGGTTATATATTCTGAATACATACAATTATGTCTTTCAACGTAGATCAGTGATTTATTATGCTACTCATTACATGACTTTTTTCATTTAAGGCCTTTTGCTTCGCACGTCTTGTAATATTTGTTATGTAAAGATGAATTTATTATGCTAAGCATAAATGAGTTTAATTCTTTAAAAATAGAGCATTTAGTGCAGACATTGAAAAAAAACTTGTGTTTTTTGTTTTTTTTTTTGTTTCATCCATTTTGATTGTGAAAGAGGCTTATCATCTCCCCATCTCTATTGTGAAGTCTTTGTACACAAGTTGAATTAAAGACACTTTGCAGAAACTGCAATTAATTTATTTTATTTTATTTATATTCAATGTTATCAAATTCCATTCTTGCCTCAAAGAATAAAAAATAAATTCTCATTTTCTGCACTTAAAGAAAAAAAAAAGAAAATACATTTTCCTACATATCATACTATTAAAACTAAACTCATGTCAGATATGGCTTACTTAGACTGTTTACTTGAAGAAAATAATTTTTTTTTCTAAAACGTCATCTAATAGCAGTGATCATATCTGAAACTCCAGAAAACATTTAAAATATGTTAATGATACATTTGACAAATGCTAACTCTTTGCATCAGACGATGTCATTCAAAGTCATCAATTATTCTAAGACTATTATATGTGTATCTTTCTGACAAAGTGTTTAGTGAGACAAACAATTAATTCCGTTTAATTCTAGGTGGAGGAGGCAGTAGCTGTATTAATAATAATAATAATAATAATAATAATAATAATAATAATAATAATAATAATAATAATAATAATAATAATAATAATAATTATAATAATATTATTATTATTGTTATTATTATTATTATTATTATTATTATTATTATTATTATTATTATTATTATTATTATTATTATTAATATTATTATTATTGTTATTATTATTATTTTTATTATTATTATTATTATTATTATTATTATTATTATTATTATTATTATTATTATTATTATTAATATTATTATTATCATTGCTGTTAGTATTATAATTGTTATCATACCACCACCATAGCACTACTACTACTACTACTACTACTACTACTACTACTACTACTACTACTACTACTACTACTACTACTACTACTCCCACTACTACTACTACTACTACTACTACACCTACTACTACTTATAATACTAGTACTACTACTACTACTACTACTACTACTACTACTCCTACTTCTACTTCTACTACTACCACCTACTACTACTACTACTACTACTACTACTACTACTACAACTACTACTACTACTACTACTACTACTACTACTACTACTACTACTACTACTACTATTATTATACTACTAATACTACCACTGTTACTACTACTACTACTACTACTACTACTACTACTACTACTACTACTACTACTACTACTACTACTTCTATTACTACTACTACTACTGCTACTACTGCTGCTGGCACTGCTGCTGCTGCTACTACTACTACTACTACTACTACTACTACTACTACTACTACTACTACTACTAATAATAATAATAATAATAATAATAATAATAATAATAATAATGAGTGGAAGAAGAAGAAGAAGAAGAAGAAGAAGAAGAAGAAGAAGAAGAAGAAGAAGAAGAAGTAGGAGAAGAAGGAAGAAGAAGAACAACAAGAACAAGAACAAGAAGTGGGAGAAGAAGGAAGAGGAAAAAATTAGGGGGCAAGGAGAAAAAAAAAATTATATAGCTAAAAGAAGAGTTGTGAGACGTTTGTGTGATAATTTTTTTTAATGTTTTTTTTTTTATTTTAACCAATTTATACATTTATATATTATTCTATATTAGTGCAATAATTCTTTTTATTGTTAATTTTACTCCTTTTCCTAAAATGACCTGTTATTCTTACCCTAGTTACAGCGTCAATTAATGTATGCACAATTATAATGATTACTTCACTTTTTTGTCATAATTTTGATAACAGATAATCAAGCTTGAGCCAAAAAACGTAACTCCAGCTTTACAAGAAAATTCACCTGCTCCTTCCTCTGAGATTATAAATGATGAGATAAATAATGGTGATAAACAGAGACTCGTCGATAGAGGCTTCTTTTTTCGTTTTGAGTTAACGAACAAGGCAAGAAGACAGAAAACATTGTCAAAGCAGTCAAAATGTAAGCTATGAGGCATATCTCATAGATCTATAAAGATATAAATAATTAGATATTATGTTTAAGAGATAGATAGAGAGAAACAGAGAGAGAGAGAGATAGATAGAGAGAGAGAGAGAGAGAGAGAGAGAGAGAGAGAGAGAGAGAGAGAGAGAGAGAGAGAGATTTCTTGCATGGTATAAAATGATTTGTTATCGGTATAATTCTAGTAACATGAGACCATATGTGCGAAAAAAATGATGTGGTACATTTTGTACTGTCTAACAAAACTTAACTGCGGGCCTTGGGATTTTCATTCAAATACATTACTCTTTCTTTTAACACGTTCACAACTTCTTTTTGATTTCATTAATATTCTTCACACTTGTGGTCGTTGTTATGTGGAAAAGAAAGAAAAGAGGTGGGGAAGGGGGTGTTGCTAGGATGGATAGGGGAAGAAGGAGTGGGTAAAGAATATAATAACAGATGTTAGCTTTTGTATGGCACTAACAGAAAAAAAAATTGAATGTGTTGTACCAATTTAACCCAAAAAAGTCATTTTATCACGCTATGCACTTGTGTTGATGTCAACCGTTTGATCATCATATAATCAGGTATCTGTTAGATGAGCTGCAATCGATTAAATTTTTTAGGAGGAGTTTTATTTAGAGGAGTAGATTTTTAAAATGAATAACTTTTTTTTTATTTCAGGTAAAATGGAAAAGCTGGTGGATCCTGATGATATCAGAAATATGAAACAGAAAGGTGTAAAGCATGTGAGTTGTAGAACACTTGATGCCCTAGAAAACTACTATGTGTGAGAAGTAGTAAGAAAACTCTTAAAGTCTAAAAGAAGAACACCGTGTACAAGGATTTATGAGCGCAAAAGAACATACACACCATGCTTTCAGAAACCTAAGAAGATATTTGAAAACTTTGGATGAAAGCCCTAGTCATTTTTATAATGTTTCTTGGCTAAAAGGTTTTTGGGTGCAATGTGTGTTTGGGGGAGAAAGAGAGAAACATGTAACAGTGATAATAATTTCGTTGGTTATTCTATGCATAAAGGTAATAAATAACATTAGCTTTTAAAAGCATTTTTCATATTTGTTAAATGCAGCAGAAAATATACAATTATTTCAAAATAATATGTGAAGTCACATTTTAGCTTCATAAAGATCTTTATAAATTACCTTCAGTGAGAACATTCAATGTACATCAAATTATAACTGTATTTCTTTCACTTTGTTAAATTTTTGTGTAAAATGCATGGCCTGAACTGTGCGAAGAGTTAAATCAATAGGTGAGAGGAGAAGAAGAAGAAGAAGAAGAAGAAGAAGAAGAAGAAGAAGAAGAAGAAGAAGAAGAAGAAGAAGAAGAAGAAGAAGAAGAAGAAGAAAAAGAAGAAGAAGAAGAAGAAGAAGAAGAAGAAGAAGAAGAAGAAGAGGAAGAAGAAGAAGAAGAAGAAGAAGAACAAGAAGAAGAAGAAGAGAAAAATACAAGAAGAAGAAGAAGAAGAAGAAAAACAAGAAGAAGAAAAAGAAGAAGAAGAAGAAGAAGAAGAAGAAGAAGAAGAAGAAGAAGAAGAAGAAGAAGAGGAAGAAAAAGAAGAAGAAAAAGAAGAAGAAGAAGAAAAAAGAAGAGGAAAAAGAAAAACGAGAAGAGGAAGAGGGAAAAAAAAGAGGGAAAGAGGGAAATAAGAGGAGCTGGAGCTACCTTATTTTTTGCAACATACGCTACTGAGAATATTTTGAGTTGAATTTGGTAAAAGAAGAATTGTGAGACAGCTTATTACCAATTTATTCAAATCCAGTTTTTATATGAAATTTTCTTTACCACGTTTATTGCAATGTTTTTTTTTTCTCGTGTATACAGCTTTCCTGTTATTCTTATCCTGGTAACTTAATCAATCAATGTATGCTCAATTATAACATTTCTCTGTCATTTTTATTCATTTGATGACAGACAAGCACCCTGGAGCCAAGAAACGTAACTCCACCTTTGCAAGAGGACTCACCTGGTCCTTCCTCTGAGATTCTAAATGATGAGAGAAATAATGGTGATAAACCGAGCCTCGTCGATAGAGGCTTTTTTCCTTTAGAGTTTACGAACAACAAAAGGAGACAAAAAGGATCTTCAAAACAGTCGAAAGGTAAGGCACATCTCACAGATCTACAAATATGTTTAAATCGATATTAGAATAAGAGAGAGAGAGAGAGAGAGAGAGAGAGAGAGAGAGAGAGAGAGAGAGAGAGAGAGAGAGAGAGAGAGAGAGAGAGATTTAGATCTCTTGGGTAGCATAAAATATTTTTGATTTACAAGCTGTTTATGGTACTTCTCATTCATTTGCACCCAAACTTTCTCTGGTACATTGATTTGTACGATCTGACAAAACCAAATCTTGGGCTTTAGAAATTTACACAATGAAAATTTATTTTTAATGAAACTACACAAGAAGAAGGAAAAGAAAAACGAGACTGTCAGACTGGTCTTGGTTATGTCTAAAAGAAAGAAAGGTGGGATAGGGTGTTGCTGGGGTGGCTAGGGAAATAAGGATTGTGTGAAGGCTATAAAGATAGTTGTCAGCCTTTGTAAGGCACTGACAGAAGGAAAACATTAAATGTATAATTTGAATGTATCCAAAACTGATTTCATCACCCTATACACTTGTGTTAAGGTCAGCCATTTGATCATCATTTAATCAAGCATCGGTTAGGTGAGCCTCAATGGTTAAAATTTTTAGGAGTTTTCTTCAGAACAGTTGATTTTCAAAAGGAATGAACCACATTTCATTTCAGATAAAATGGAAAAGCTGGTGGATCCTGATGATATCAGAAATATGAAACAGAAAGGTGTAAAACATGTGAGTTGTAGAACACTTGATGCCCTAGAAAACTACTATGCGTGAGAATTGGTAAAAAAAAACTCTTAAAGTCTAAAAGAAGAACACCGTGTACAAGGATTTATGAGCAAAAGAACATACACACCATGTTTTCAGAAACCTAAGAAGATATTTGAAAACTTTGGCTGAAAGCCCTAGTCATTTTTATAATTTTCCTTGGCTAAAAGGTTTTTGGGTGCAATGTGTGTTTTGGGGAGAAAGAGAGAAACATGTAACAGTGATAATAATTCCGTTGGTTATTCTATGCATGTAGGTAATAAATAACATTAGCTTTTAAAAGCATTTTTCATATTTGTTAAATGCAGTAGAAAATATACAATTATTTCAAAATAATATGTGAAGTCACATTTTAGCTTCATAAAGATCTTTATAAATTACCTTCAGTGAAAACATTCAATGTAATAATAATAATAATAATAATGAAGTTATTTCCTAGCGCCTCTTCCTACTTGTAGGCTCGAAGCTCTTTACAATAGTCTATTTTCAAACGTTTAACGTAGTGACACTAGTCTATAGTCTAAAACCTAGTCCATTAACAATTCAAACAAACAGAAGAGGAAAAAATAAATAAGTTACATGTACAAAGAAAGTAAGAGAAGACATTGACAATAAGACAAATTTCTCAGACTAATTAAGGTCTTCATGTGCAGTAAACAATGTACATCAAATTATAACTGTATTGCTTTCACTTTGTTAAATTTT
>JAWDGP010004164.1:62500-122500 GCA_033675545.1 Elysia crispata
CCACTGGATGCAATTGAGGAGGAGGGAAAAAAATGAAGAAAAGAGTTAAGATCAGCGAGGATCATGAAATGTATGGGTATGAAATAATTTTAATGTTTCATTGGTTGTAATTCAATTATTATTGCTTGGATTTATTGATTTGATTTTTGTCTTCTACAAACATAAACACCACCAGAAAAAAAAGAAGAAACTCTTACTGGCTCAAGATACTCCAGCTTGTGAGTCCCCTCTTCCTGATGGTCACATAGAGACTAAAGATGAAGACCTTCTTGAATCTTTTGATCTTTTAAGGTTTTGAATAATTTGTTAGACCTTCTTGAATCTTTTGATCTTTTAAGGTTTTGAATAATTTGTTAGACCTTCTTGAATCTTTTGATCTTTTAAGGTTTTGAATAATTTGTTAGACCTTCTTGAATCTTTTGATCTTTTAAGGTTTTGAATAATTTGTTAGACCTTCTTGAATCTTTTGATCTTTTAAGGTTTTGAATAATTTGTTAGACCTTCTTGAATCTTTTGATCTTTTAAGGCTTTGAATAATTTGTTACACCTACTGGAATCTTTTCATCTTTTTTGAGTTTGAATAATTTGTTATACCTATATGAATATTTTGATCTTTTAAGACTTTGAATAATTTGTTACACCTACTTTTTCTCAGTGCGTTAGTGATATGTGCGTAAAATAATTTTATATAAATTTTTGTCAGCTTTGTTTCTAGAACAATTAGCAAGATAAAGTTGTGATATACCCAAATTACACGTATTAAAATTCTTTTAAATGTTATTTCTTAATTGAAATATATGAGTATCTATATTCGCTTTTGATTTTTGATTACCTTTGTTGCTTTAATGTACTTGCATTTTAAACAGTAGGATATAATCCATGTTTTTGCAATGAAAAAGTTTTTTCTAACATTTAAGATAATTTACTTATTGAGCTTTAGTATTAAAAAGATTTTCTTATGTGATATGTTGCGGGGATAATAATATTGTTTTAGTGGCATGATTATTCTATTTTAGATTTGTTAAACTAATTGATTGTTTATTAACTGTAGAAACCTAAATTTACAGTTAAAATTATCATGCTTTTGCTATCTATGTGCCCCACAATTTGAAGATTTGTTTGTCATTTTAAAAAAGATAAAATGTGTGAGGTTTTACCATCTGTTGCATGGCCTGTTTGTTTGTTTTTTTTCACCTGGACCTGTTATAATTGTGTTTGGCTAGAAGAGGCTTCAATTTTATATCATATTGGTGAAGAAAAAAAAAATAAAGATGAATTTATCGAAATCTCGATATAACAAGGCTTTCCATCGATATAACATGCCTATGTTTCCTGGGACCAAGGTTGAGAAATTAAATCAATTCTCTAAAAACGTCTTTTTTGGCGATTGAAATGATTTTTTCCGAAAATTGCGAGGGGGTAGGGTCCTTCAAACTCATTTTTTTTTACAAAAAATACATTAAATACCACGTTAAAAATTTGTGATTTTTCATTTTATGAATAGTTCCTTCGATCAGAATAATTAAAATTGAAAAATCGATATTTTTCACCCTAATCACTGTCTGACTCTGCTCCTATCCCCACACGCTGCCTTAAACTAGAAAGACAAAACATCTACTTGTTCATTATTGATTTTTATATTTTGTGTTCTCTTCTCTATGTTCTTAACTTTACGTTAATAATTAATATTTTTTTGCTACCGACAACAAACTGATGGAATTATGAATAAACCATTCTATTTACATAAAAGTTTCAAATCAATTTTTTTTATATTTTGGTGTAATTTCGCTTTATAGAAAAATTAATGATCGCTATATTTATAATTACTGTGATGTAACCATAAAATTATTTTAATACCAAGAATTTTATTCTTTTTTGTTCAATGTGCTGCAAGTACCCATTCCACTTAATATATAATTCCATTGCTTTTTATTAATGAGTATATGTATTAATACCTTATATACATACACGTAAAGAGAGAGAGAGAGAGAGAGAGAGAGAGAGAGAGAGAGAGAGAGAGAGAGAGAGAGAGACAGACAGACAGACAGACAGACAGACAGACAGACAGAGACAGAGAGAGAGAGAGAGAGAGAGAGAGAGACAGAGAGAGACAGAGAGACAGACAGACAGACAGACAGAGAGAGAGAGAGAGAGAGAGAGAGAGAGAGAGAGAGAGAGAGAGAGAGAGAGAGAGAGAGAGAGAGAGAGAGAGATGTTATAGTATAAAACTAAATTTTTTAAGAATTTCACCCCTAAAGAGGCAGCCTGCCATATGGCCACTGTTGCTTACCCTTTTGCATAAAATGGCATAACCTGTTAGATATGTCCATCTGGAGCATTTATATCTTGTGTGTGCACAAGGTTTTTTTTTTTTCTTTTGTAGGGACCGTAATCTGACATCATCAGCTCTTACATGTTTATGTTATGAGTAGGAGAAAAGAACTAAGGTGACCGTCTGCCAATATACCGTGCAAAAAGTTTTCATGCTAAATCAAAAGCAATTACCCGTTTAGCTCGGCACTATCGGTTCACAACAGTTTAGATTCATCTTCGTACAAGAGCAAAACTGTTCCAAGTGGAAAACTTTATCAACTGGCTAAGCGTTCAGCTCTGTGAGTACAATGCAGAACTTTAACACCTGGAAGGGTCTAGATGAGATAAGGCCAGGCGGCTGTTGTTATCCATCAGTGACGATAAGTTTGTCCTCCATTCACCCATGCACACGGAGCCAAACAAAATATTTAATTGCACCCTTTAACAAGTTTGCCTTTACGGTAGCATGAGTGATGATTAGAATGACAACTTGGCGTTGCGTTTATGAGTATGTTTATGTTATTTTTTTTTCCTCTTGTCGTTTCTTAGATGTTTAAAAGATCATTATTTCTTTGAATGTACTAACTCTGGTACTCTCAAAAGTTTGACAAACTTTCACAATATTAACCCTCTCGTCAGGTTTGGTTGTGGGTAACAAAGAAGAACATACGACAGTTTGCGGTAAATAAACAGCATGCGCATCACTAGCAGTTCAATGCCTGTGGAAGGCACAAAGGTCAAACTTGAGCCTGTAACTGCTACAGATTATGGAGGTCAAGGTCTGATAATCGACGAGAGATAGAGAGAGACGTGTGAAGTTGCGGATCAATCTGGGGCAGAATAATTGTAGCAAGTGCTTCAAATTAGATAAGATAAAAATAGGCCTAACGTAAAATTAATAAAGTTTTCTGTTCTTCGTAACATTTTTTTATGATGTGTACATACTTTATTTAAAGCTTGTTACACTAAAACAGAGCGAAGCATTTTTTTTCAGGTCTAAGTTCATTAGGTGCAAATTCCTTTTTTAAACTTTGCGTGTTTGAAAGATGTAGGCCGTACATTTACACAGTCATAGAAAAGTTGAAAAAAAAAAGTGTCATGTCATAGAAGGCCTTCAAATTTATTACAATAAAATATAAGAAAAAGAACAGTAATATCTTTTATAATCAATCTAATGTTTCCTGTTTTTTTTTTTCTTTATCTACAAGGACCTTGTACATGTTTATGTGATTAAATTTTTTTTCGTTTTTATGTTGAAAAATGATAATAACGGTCAACGCCTTTTTAAGTGTCAGATGTCATTAAGGACAAGTTTTAGAAAATTCTTATAAAAGTATAAAAGTCCTAGATAACAATTAAAAATAAAACCCACTGAAATGTTTTTAATTATAGACCATTTCGTTACCTTCAACCCCCACATCTGTTTCCTTCTTTTTAATCTCTTCCTCGTTGGACGTTTACGGTGCTTTAATCAAATGTTCCTTTCTCAGCTTTGGTCATTAATATTATAGACCTGAATGTCTTCCGACTATTGTTGGACATCCGACAATCGCGCCGAGACCAATATTTGTCCGGCAGTTGATAGAGGGTTTAAGTAACCCTTAAAATTATCTTTAATTCTGTGCGCACCGCCCTTCCGGAAATTTTCAGACAATTTTGGGTTGGACCACATTCAGGTCTAATATTATGTTGATCATGTTCCAGGTTTGACTCATAGATTCTGTTGGCTTTGACAGTAGAGAATACTCTTTATAGGGGTCAAAGTTTAGATTACTAGTTCAAATGTACACGTCTTTAATGGAAAAAAAAGTATATACATTTAACCTGAAATAAAAAGCTTTATATTCTAAAAGAAAACGGCAACCAAACACAGGACCACCACTTTAAAGAGCAAGCGATATGTCAATGAGTAACAGAAAAAATAGTGCAAAGGAAAATTCTGCGTTAAAATCATGTTGTAAAAGGCAGCCCGCAAAGATTGAAAATCAAGTTTTAAAATGTACAGCAATTTTTTTTTTCCTGACGGGTATCACAAAATAAAAAATAACGATTATGATGATACGTAGGAAAAGATTGATGCTTTACAGATTATCCGGATGGCGTTTAGGGGATAAATAACTTAAGAGTTAATTGAACAAGTCTACCAGTAAGAAATGCAGAGCTTTAATTTTCTAGTGTCTAGCAATGGTTAATTAAAAGAAGGCTTTGAATGAAAACTTTCTTCTCCAAGATAAAATTTCCCGAAGCGACTGACTGATTCAAATGAAAATACGTCGTGATATTACTAACAAAGGCAAACAGCACACTCCGAAAACCGAAACACTTGGAAAGGAAAAACAGCTTAAAAACGATATCAATATTCCTACTTTTATGTCCTTATAATGTCTAAATCAGTGAGGTACAACAAGGAGGTACAATTATAAAGTAAGAACTTACGAACTTAGAGCTTAAGCGATGCTTACCTATGGATTAAGTGAGAAATAGATTTTAAATCATAAAGTAAAAGAAAATGTCTGGCCATCATCAACCAATGTAATTCATAAAAATCACGCAACCGATTGTTTTGAGTTTAACCATATTAAAGATAGAATTTGTTGTTGAATGTTCAATTTTTTTTAGAGTTTTATATCAAAATCTTGATTTAGAAGGCTAAAATTATTTCTCTCACCCTAAAAAAATTTCAGAAATTCAGTATTGTTGGGCGCAGGATGTGAAAACTGAAAATGCTGAGCTGGCACCCGCTAAACATAGGCAGAGTTTAGAAATCAAACTCGGCCAAGCATTGTTAAACCTTAGACAAGCAGCGACAATTTAACATGATCTTACCTGGACTTTTATTCCAAGCCATACTCTTCGTCACATGTTTCGCCGTTGATGTCCTAAAAGCATGATATTAGTTTGAAAAGCTTTGAAAATAACGTGTGTATATTCAAAACACGCAGGGACAATAATCACATTTACATTTACACACAAAGATCTTCAAAAGCTGAAGTCATGAAACCAACACGGTCTACAGAAGGGCTACAGACCTTGTCTTGACATAGCTCTTTCTTAATAATTATGATCCTAACCAAGTGTTTAAAAATTTTAATGCTGTTTTGATGTTGAGAGCCATCATGCACACGATGTCAATGTGAGATACACACAAAAATTAATCTGTGGGCAATCATTTAGTTTCCTCAGACAAGATGGCTTACTTCTTGCTCTATACTTTGATTATTTTCAGTCTCTCTCTCTCTCTCTCTCTCTCTCTCTCTCTCTCTCTCTCTCTCTCTCTCTCTCTCTCTCTCTCTCTCTCTCTCTCTCTCTCTCTCTCTCTCTCTCTCTCTCTCTCTCTCTCTGTCTATCTGTCTGTCTTTCTCTCTCTGTGTCTGTCTGTCTGTCTGTCTTTCTCTCTCTCTCTCTCTCTCTCTCTCTCTCTCTCTCTCTCTCTCTCTCTCTCTCTCTCTCTCTCTCTCTCCCTCTCTCTCTCTCCTTCCTGCCTCTCCATCTCATTTTTTCCATTGTCTCAATTTATCCTTCCTCCATGACGCCTTTTCCTTATTTTCAAATCTTTGTTTCTTCCCATTCTCTATCTTTCGTATATTTCCTCTTCTTCCTACAAACTTCTCTCTTTCGCTATTTCCTACACTTTTTTTCTTCATCTCTCCGGTCCCCGTTTTCGCTATAAAAAGAAACATAGAAGCGAATAGTTAAAACTCTTATTGTTCAATACACAGATATGTCCTTTGTAACCGAAAACCGACTAGACACTTACTTAGCCAATGAGCTATTCAAATCTACAAAACTAAGCTTTTATTAAGGATTCAGTAACAGTGACCAACATGCTAGTTTGAAGACTGGTCGCTAAAACAAGATATATTTTTACAGATCAATAAAAAACAAGTTTCTTTCATATAGAAATAAAGAAGGCACTCAAAGAACAATTATGGCTGGGACTAATGAGCTAGACCTAAGGATCCTAAGATGCAAGTGGTTGTTGATTAAGAAATAAATAGCGGAAAAAGCAATCACACACCTAGATCTAACTTGAGACCGACAAATATGACGAACGCAAAGAACATGAAAACTGAGATAGAGAGAAAGAGAGAGAGAAGAGAGAGAGAAATAGAGAAAGAGAGAGAGAGAGAGAGAGAGAGAGAGTGAGAGAGAGAGAGAGGGGGGTACTCATGAAGATGATGCACACACTCACATATCTATCTACACAAAATGAAAATGTATAATCGTCGGTTGGAGTACAGTACGGTGTTACTCGGAAACTAGTGGCACGGTAAAAATGTTATGTTTTAAGCTGTTATGACTATGCCAAAGACATCTTAGTGTTTCAAACCTACTAGTGTATCAGGATGTATGCAATATTATTTATTGCACGTTTCCATGCACAAAGCAACACTGTTCCTTTGGTATTACTGGATTGATTTTGTTCCGGACTCGCATCATGATGATTCTTAAAAATATTTTGGTGATGTGACTCATATCCTTTATAAATATATATATATATATATATATATATATATATATATATATATATATATATATATATATTTATAAAGGATATGAGTATATATATATATATATATATATATATATATATATATATATATAACTCACACTCTGTTACCCCTTGCTTTTTTCGCAGTGTGATTAATTATTATTGGAGATGTCTGTGGAATCTGGCTTGTGTCATATACTTCGTTGAGTAATGTTGCGGTCTTATCCATTCCATAGTCTTCAAGTGATTCTAAAAGTTTTACTGATATACTGCCTGGGCCTGTTGCTTAGCCTGATTATTCATCTTTCTTTTTGCTGCCCGGATCTCATCCTTCATGATAGATGGAACAGCGAAATTGCTCTTCATTACACTGTAATCATTTCAGTGGCGTTCAAAAAGGATTATACTCAGCCCATCTGCTTAGGATTTTTTTTCATAGTGATACATGTCACCGCTATTTGAGTTTAGACATTCTGTGTACGAGCAGGTTTACTTTCCAGAGATTTCTTCAAGGTTTCTGTAGATTGTTTGCTTAGTACTTCTAAGTCATAGATCGATGTTTCTATATCGAGCACTTCATCACCATTTTACACGAATTTTAGATTTTATGTCCTCGAGCACAATGTGGGCTAGGTCCAAACAATTAATTGAAGACTTAATCAAGTTCCCTCCATGACAGTTCCACTGGTAAAAGCATTGGATGAGGAACAAAACCCAATCTTACTCTAAATAGTAAGTTTAAACTAATTCTTGTATGTAAATATTTACTTGGAAATCTATCAAACATTTTACCAGCATCGGCTATACATGAATATTCTATTGAGCTTCTTTGCAGCTTTACTAGATCTTTATTTGATCAAAACATTGTTCGATCTTCTAGTCTGTCCTAGACAACGTTTGATCTTATCCAGGTCGAGATCTAGATTAAAATACACAGCCAAGTTAAGATTCATACTATGCAAGTAACAAATCTTGTGAATTGAAAATTGAAACTTGATAAAGTTTTAACGTGTTATGATATATATATATATTTTTTTAATAACGTGTTACAAGACAATAGCTAACCAAGTTACTGTGTGCCTTGAAAGATTAGTTTTGTATTTACCGCAAACAGAGGTGCACTTTCCGTTAAAAATTCAGCCTACACGATTATCTAGGTCAGCTCGGTGACAGTGCCTTCTATTTTTGGAAGCCTTGGTTCTAATCAAACCATTTTCTGCTGTAAGCATTAGATCTAATTATATCCCTTGCTCGCCGAGATCTCACCAAGCATGGACTGCCAACGTGATGGTCATGCAGAAAATCTACAAGATCAAGGTCAAAGCCACAGCGCGTAACGTCCCATTTTAGATGCCCAGGCCTTCGGAAAGAGTAACGAGTCGACATATCTGGGCCATAGTAAATAAACCCGCCATTTCCACGCACAGTACTGTTGTCTTCTGGAAGAAAGTTAAGATTTTCGTTACGATTTTTTACCTCTAGGTTTTTCTTGCTAGAAGTTAAAAACAACACATAACTATGATTTTTAAACTGGAAAAATAAAATCTCCCGGCAAAAATTTTTGATCGTTAGATGCAAAAAAGAGTTGTTTTTTGTTTTTTTGTTGGTATAATTTATTTATTTTACAGCTGAGGGGAAATTCCCGACCTCCACTTCATCGGTCATCAACCGAGGAGAGACGAGAGGGAGGTAGTGAAATGAAACAAAGATAAGACAAGGGAAAAAAAGAGACCAAAGAGAGACAGAGAGAAGGGGGGGAGGCTATAGAAAGACATAATGAAGATAAAGAAAAAAAAGATACGGAGAGCGTGGGTGGCTAAAGAAGGATATACAGAAGACAGAGAAAAAGCGTGATGGAGAGCAAGGGAGGCTATAGAAATACATATATAATATAGGGGGGAAAAAAAAGAGATGGAGAGCGAGGGAGGCTATAGAAAGACATACAGAATATAGAAAAAAAGAGAGATAGAGAGCGAGGGAGGCTATAGAAAGACATACAGAAGATAGAGAAAAAGAGGGATGAAGAGCGAGGGAGGCTATAGAAAGACATACAGAATATACAGAAAAAGACAGATGGAGAGCGAGGGAGGCTATAGAAATACATATATAATATAGGGGGAAAAAAAGAGATAGAGAGCGAGGGAGGCTATAGAAAGACATAGAGAATATAGAGAAAAAGAGTGATGGAGAGCGAGGGAGGCTATAGAAAGACATAGAGAATATAGAGAAAAAGAGGGATGGAGACCGAGGGAGGCTATAGAAAGACATACAGAATATAGAGAAAAAGAGGGATGGAGAGCGAGGGAGGCTATAGAAAGACATACAGAATATAGAGAAAAAGAGAGATGAAGAGCGAGGGAGGCTATAGAAAGACATACAGAATATAGAGAAAAAGAGAGATGGAGAGCGAGGGAGGCTATAGAAAGACATACAGAATATAGAGAAAAAGAGAGATGGAGAGCGAGGGAGGCTATAGAAAGACATACAGAATATAGAGAAAAAGAGAGATGGAGAGCGAGGGAGGCTATAGAAAGACATACAGAATATAGAGAAAAAGAGGGATGGAGAGCGAGGGAGGCTATAGAAAGACAAGTAGAAGATAGAGAAAAAGACAGATGGAGAGCGAGGGAGGCTATAGAAAGACATACAGAATATAGAGAAAAAGAGAGATGAAGAGCGAGGGAGGCTATAGAAAGACATACAGAATATAGAGAAAAAGAGAGATGGAGAGCGAGGGAGGCTATAGAAAGACATACAGAATATAGAGAAAAAGAGAGATGGAGAGCGAGGGAGGCTATAGAAAGACATACAGAATATAGAGAAAAAGAGAGATGGAGAGCGAGGGAGGCTATAGAAAGACATACAGAATATAGAGAAAAAGAGGGATGGAGAGCGAGGGAGGCTATAGAAAGACAAGTAGAAGATAGAGAAAAAGACAGATGGAGAGCGAGGGAGGCTATAGAAAGACATACAGAATATAGAGAAAAAGACAGATGGAGAGCGAGGGAGGCTATAGAAAGACATACAGAATATAGAGAAAAAGAGAGATGGAGAGCGAGGGAGGCTATAGAAAGACATACAGAAGACAGAGAAAAAGAGAGATGGAGAGCGAGGGAGGCTATAGAAAGACATACAGAATATAGAGAAAAAGAGAGATGGAGAGCGAGGGAGGCTATAGAAAGACATACACGCGGGTGGTATTGATTACTGCCGTAAGTGACATTTTGCAAATTTTACAGGAGGACCAAAAAACTTCCCCATTTCGTTAATTTTTCACCGATTTTAATGCGCATTGGAAACAAAGCTGTCTTTCTCATTACGGATTATTGTATGCGTTCATTTTCCTGTTACCGCATTGGCTTTTTGAGATAGTGGACATACAACACTTGCAATGTTTAAAATAGTTTTTGATTACTACTGTAAGTGCACTTACGGTGGGAGTAAATGAAAGTATCGTCATTGATTACAGCCGTAAGAGCACATACGGTTGTATTAAATCAGCCTGAGCTATACTTTCGCCGACTTTTGTACTAAGTTGTTAAACACTTACGGTTGTATGCAATCAGTTTGGGTTTTAGTTTTCAGTTGACTGTTGGTTTTTGCTTTATTCTCATTGTCGCCTTATTTGTTCTGATGCTATACATTTTATTGCGATATAAATGCTCTTAAAAAGATCCTAAATAATACTGAATATATCTTTCTTGTATAACTGAAGTTTGCGGAGTGCACAGATATAATCAGTTCATCAATCAAGTTAACAGATCTTGCAAACTATAATAACTTAAATCATTGCATGTAAAAATGAAGCATCTGAAATGCTTAAAAGCCAGCTAAATACCAACCATTTAAAGACACTTTCAGTTTTAAAGAGGGAAACACTCCTAGAAGAAAAACTTCAACTGTAGCGAAGAAATAACTTTTATAAAAATAACGAAATAGTACTTTGCATCAACATAACAAATGTCAGTATATAAAAAAGGACTCTCTCTCTCTCTCTCTCTCTCTCTCTCTCTCTCTCTCTCTCTCTCTCTCTCTCTCTCTCTCTCTCTCTCTCTCTCTCTATCTATCTATCTATCAATCTATCTATCTATCTATCTGTCTCTCTCTCTCTCTTACTCCCCCCACTCCCCTTGTTAACGCTCAGAACATTACAAATTAAGTAAAATGCAATTTTATCATCTTGATATTATAACAAAGAACACACTCATTGAAGTCGTACTGCTTCATCAACTATTTTTCCTCGAGCCATGAGAATGTTAAACATTTACACAAGAAAAAAAATGCACACACTTTCCATCGTTTGATAATAAAATTCACTTCATTTCACTGTCACACACTCTGTCTTGTCAGAGTCATGGCTAATGTAGATATGATACTTAATGCAGTGCTTTAAAGAACGCATGGTGCACATGAGGTACAAGATTTTTATTATAGCGATCGTCAAGATCCGCTTTTGCTCATCAAGTTGTATGTATTCATACTGGCTTTAAATCAATTGCTCTAGCATAGGATACTACCAGGTTCTTTCTTCCTTTCCGCCAAAGTCTAATTTAAACCAGCTGTCTTCAGACTCACCATAGTCATGTGACATGTCGATCACATTAGGGCTTTCACTCCTCATTCGGATCTTTTGAGCTTAAGGTAATGAATTCTCTATCAGAGCTAATATTTGTATGACATTTAAATCTGCAAACTTCCCCGCACCCTGGTTTTATGGCTCTTGCTCTAACTGGTTTACCTTTCTTGGTTTTATACAACTCACTAAGATTCCATTTGTGTTTAACATTATTGAACCCCCAATAAGTTGTCAGTCTGCCTCTGTTGTCTCCAGTCACGTGGTTGTGTCACAGGGGGCAGAGGTCTGGACATGGGATGGTGATTCCACAATAGAGCCTGCAGCCTACAAAGGACTTGGTGTAATGAGAGAACTGTCCCCAATGTAACTGTCGCCGAAAGATATCGTGGTGCTATTTGCAGCATCTCTAGGTCCTAGCTGCAGAATTAGTATTGGCCTGGGGACTGTGGGGAGGGTGGTGAGGTGAATTGCTCAAAGCCGAAACGCTTTGTCTTCTTCACTTTTGGGGGAGCATGAATACGTCTCATCAGCATCGCCATCTGAGTCTGAAATGTGGCCGTATCTGTCCTCATCGGAAAACACAGCCACGAAAAGTTCTCTCAAAAACGTTTGGGCTTCCCTCTTGTTGCTGCGCTGATCAGGTTCATCACCCTGTCTATGAGCCCCTGTCTTAGATCTTACACTACACTGTTGGTTGACCAAATTGGCGAAATGTTTACTAATTGCAAGTGGAATTTCAGAGGATGAGTCTGAATCGATGTTATCCAACTTTTGACACAGCAGCAGGGATTCTACGGGATCTCTAGGTGGGACTATAGATGTAGATTCTGGTATGCTTGTTATACTGAGTGGAGTGAGTTCATACTGATCAGCTATTGCAAGAGAGCTTGTTAGATTTTTGAGGAAGATTAGAACCATATGTCAAGTGCGATATCAAAGTTGCTTTACTATCCCCACACTCAATCCCATCCATGTTTCTAGAATGTGAATCAAAAATAAAGACTGCACCTCTACAGGTATGGGGGAGTGGAAGATCCCAATGTCAGAATGGAGTATTTGTCAACTCTTTTTAAGGCTTCTTCAAAGAGCATAAAAGGCCTTCTATGTCTTTGAACAAAACAGACAAAAGTGGTAACATTGAAACATGACAATAAAAATTGATCTTAACGAGATAAGATTACGACCGTGACCGCAAAACATGGTGCTAGGTCTTCTATTTAAGCTACTGGCTTTCAGAATATAAAACATATATTATTCTCCCCATTCTATTTGCTTTTAAATTTTAAAATAGAACAACGACCACGAGAGAGTCTATCCTGGTATAAGGAAGTATCAGATTATGGTAGCACTAGTTCCGCATACAAAAGACTGACCTGGTGATCTAGTTGAACCTGACAATGGATACACTCGTGATCTATAATACAGTGACACAATTCATGAGATAAATGAAACATAAACAATAAATCCTAAGTTATTGCTGTTGTAAAAGGAACCGAGGCCGTAAGTGTTATTTATCGACTGTAACCAATGTTCTATCTGTGGTACATTGTTATTGTGTACAACCGTAAGTGCGCACTTACAACAGTTTTCGCCTATTGTCTCCAGATGCTGAAAAGGAAACGCAGTTGTATACAGCCGTAAGTGCCCTTACAGTTGTAATCAAAAGACACTTTTTGAACAATGTACATACGGTTAATTTTTAAACTTGAATTAGGGCGCCAATTTTAAAGCTAGAGGTTCAGAACCCAGATAGAAAAACGCGCCATGGCCTAGTGCATATAACTATGCAATAAAACGCATTTCGCAAAAAATGTCACTTACGGCAGTAATCAATACCACCCGCGTACAGAATATAGAGAAAAAGAGAGATGGAGAGCGAGGGAGGCTATAGAAAGACATATAGAAGATAGAGAAAAAGAGGGATAAAGAGCGAGGGAGGCTATAGAAAGACATATAGAATATAGAGAAAAAGAGAGATGGAGAGCGAGGGAGGCTATAGAAAGACATACAGAATATAGAGAAAAAGAGAGATGGAGAGCGAGGGAGGCTATAGAAAAACATACAGAATATAGAGAAAAAGAGAGATGGAGAGCGAGGGAGGCTATAGAAAGACATACAGAATATAGAGAAAAAGAGAGATGGAGAGCGAGGGAGGCTATAGAAAGACATACAGAATATAGAGAAAAAGACAGATGAAGAGCGAGGGAGGCTATAGAAAGACATACAGAATATAGAGAAAAAGACAGATGGAGAGCGAGGGAGGCTATAGAAAGACATACAGAATATAGAGAAAAAGAGGGATGGAGAGCGAGGGAGGCTATAGAAAGACATACAGAATATAGAGAAAAAGACAGATGGAGAACGAGGGAGGCTATAGAAAGACATACAGAATATAGAGAAAAAGAGGGATGGAGAGCGAGGGAGGCTATAGAAAGACATACAGAATATAGAGAAAAAGAGGGATGGAGAGCGAGGGAGGCTTCAGAGGAGAATAGAAGATAGATAAAAAAAGAGAGTAGTGAGACCATACAGACAAAATGAAGGAGAGAGAGAAACAGACAGACAGACAGAGAGAGAGAGAGAGAGAGAGAGAGAGAGAGAGAGAGAGAGAGAGAGAGAGAGAGAGAGAGAGAGAGAGAGAGAGAAATTGAGAAAATGATCTAGAATAAAACAAGATCATAAGAGAAAGAGATACAAGGCAGAGCGAGAAAGAGAGGTTAGAGGGATAGAGAAAATATTTTTTTTCCACAGAAACAGAGTTGAGTAATTGTGAGACTCTCTTCAAACAGACAGGATATAAATAGTTGCTTTTTTTTTATCAGAACCTTGGGCAGAATTTTTCCTTCCTCGACTCCCTCCCCCCCCCCCCCCCCCCCCCCCAAAACACACACACACTTTTGACTAACTGCAGTTTGACTGATAATCAATTGGTTGGTGAGAACAAAAATGTGACAGAGAAATATCTGTGACTTTTGAAGCAAACCTTACCTTCTTTTCCCACGTTTATTCCTCACACTGCTTCAGTTTCCCTCTCTCTCTCTCTCTCTCTCTCTCTCTCTCTCTCTCTCTCTCTCTCTCTCTCTCTCTCTCTCTCTCTCTCTCTCTTTCTCTCTCTCTCTCTCTCTCTTTATCTCTCTCTCTCTCTTTCCTTTTCTCTCCCTCTCTCTTTCTCTCTCTTTCTTTCTCTCTCTCTCTCTTTTTTTCCCTCTCTCTGTATATCTCTCTCTTTCTCTCTATCCCTCTCTCTCTCTCTCTCTCTCTCTCTCTCTCTCTCTCTCTCTCTCTCTCTCTCCCCCTCCTTTTTTTGGTCATTTCCATTTAAGGATAACATTATAAAATAAAATCTAAAGTTTGAAATAAATTTACAGCAATCACTTGTTTTGATAGCCCTAACAAGGTGGTTTAGATATCTCTCTGTACTGTTCCGAGAATGACAGGACTGCTAAACAAGAACAGCCACTATAATCTACATTTTAATATTAAGATCCCCATAATTTTTGCTATTATTGATATTCCCATATTTCTCTCTTTACCGGTAACGTTTGATAAAAGTAGCCATTATGAAAGCATATAATATCCATGACGAAAGCTCAGAATATACATGACGAAAGCACAAAATATCCACGACAAAAGCACATAATTTCGATGTTGAAATCACATAATATCCATGACGAAAGCACTGAATATCAGCCATGAAAGCTCAGAATATCCATGACGAAAGCTCTAACGTCGCAAGCAACATTTCATGACGAAAGATCAGAATATCCATAATAAAAGCACAGAATATCTATGACGAAAACATAAATATCCATCATAAAAGCTCAGAATATCCCTGACGAAAGCACAAAATATACCTGACAAAAGCACAGAATATCAATGACGAAAACACAGAATATCCATGATGAAAGCACAGAATATCCATGACGAAAGCACAGAATATCCATGACGAAAGCACAGAATATCCATGAAGAAAGCACTGAATATCCATGATGAAAGCTCAGAATATTCATGATAAAAGCTCAGAATACCCTTGATGAAAGCTCCGAATGTCCATGATAAAGCTCAGAATACCCTTGACGAAAGCACAAAATATCACCGACAAAAGCACAGAATATCCATGACGAAAACACAGAATATCCATGATGAAAGCACAGAATATCCATGACGAAAGCATAGAATATCCATAATAAAAGCTCAGAATATCCATGACGAAAACACAGGATATCCATGATGAAAGCTCAGAATATCCATGGCGAAAACATAGGATATCCATGATGAAAGCACAGAAGATCCATGACGAAAAACACAGGGTATCCATGATGAAAGCACAGAATATCCATGACGAAAAACACAGGATATCCATGATGAAAGCTCAGAATATCCCTGAAGAAAGCACAGAATATCCCTGACGAAAGCACAGAATATCCATGACGAAAAACACAGGGTATCCATGATGAAAGCACAGAATATCCCTGACGAAAGCTCAGAATATCCATGACGAAAAACACAGGGTATCCATGATGAAAGCTCAGAATATCCATGACGAAAGCTCAGAATACCCTTGATGAAAGCTCAGAATGTCCATGATGAAGCTCAGAATAGCCATATATCTACTTTGTCCGTATGCGGGCTAACCTCTTTCAAAATAATATGATCACAGAGATAGAGAGAGACTTATACGGGCAGACAGAGAGGCAGACAGACTCACAGACAAGCAAAGGAGCCAAAGAAGAACACAGACAAAGCAGAAAGAGGAAAAATGTGGGAAAAGAGACAGCTTCTAGCTTATATAGAGACCAACTAATTGGTAGGCAGATAGATTAACAGACAGAGAGACAGACACAGGTCAAGAAAAAAAAGAGGAGGAAGAGAAAAGAGAGAAGGGAGAGAGAGAGAGAGCGTGCATACATTTCTGGAAATTTCTCCGTTGCCTAAATATCCCTAAGAGTAATATTAGGTGTTTTTAGCAAACTGCCCATACCTCAGAACAAACCCGTGATGGTGGAATCCTCTTCACCTATGCTTTATTCCGAACTATTTGTCTGTCTTTTCACCCCAGTTTCTACCCCATCATTTTCTAACTAGCGGGCGTCCTTTAGCTTCCTATAGAACCTTTGTCGTAAAACTGCGAGTGAGATTACACGAAGCAATTTTTCGTCTGTCAACACCCTTACACCAAAAGCTCTGACGTAGCAAGCAGCATTTCATGATCCTAGCCTTTTGATAGCTGTAACTTAAGATCATTTGTTTAAAATATTGGTTTTGTTTTTTTTGGAAATTGCTTCGTGTAAGCATAACTTTATGGAAGGAGAAAGGTTTCTTTTGAGAGTAAAAAAAAAATTCATTGAAAGAGCACAATCAATATGAAGTGAATAAATGGAAGTTTTTTTTCTCACACTGAGATAGATAACAGATATACTATCGGAACTGCTGCAGAGTAAGGTAAAAAAAAACAGACACGAAAAGTTCAAGTTTATCTAGAAGGGAATCATTTTCTTTGATTATTTATTAATTTTTCTTCCTCTATATAGCAAGTTACTATCTGTTTGCGTTTCTATTAATGATCTTCATCAAATATGTGCCTATATAGCATTTCATCAATTAATGTGATTCCTGCCCCCCTGATCCAATATCCCTTCTCCCTCCTCTTCTTTTCTCTCTCTCTCTCTCTCTCTCTCTCTCTCTCTCTCTCTCTCTCTCTCTCTCTCTCTCTCTCTCTCTCTCTCTCTCTCTCTCTCTCTCTCTCTCTTTCTCTCTACTTTTTCGTCCTGACTCTAGAACTATTATTTTTGTTTTACATGTCACTTATATTTCATACTAATTAATAAGTCATAACCATCATTATTGTATACCACTCTTTTCACGCCTCGATTTACCACACCAGTCCAATCCATCTTCCCATCTTTTTATCCACCTGTCTAATAACCACCTAGTCACTTCTCTTAGCCTTGATCACCCCATGCGTCCAATGTCCTCCACGTAGCCAACAAGGCAACTCGTCCATCATTCTATGTTTCACCTATCTGTGTTTATATATATATATCTCTGTTCAGGCCTGGTTAGCTACGTGTTATCATTTCCACAAAGCTCTCCAGTGCGACCAGATGTAAGAAGCAAGCTTGAGCGCAGGTAACCAAACCGTACCATTATTCAACGTCATCCGATACCTCTGCCTGGACGGGGCGGCGCATAGATTCTCGGCACACCATAGGACACAGCAGGTTACGCTCAGCTTCACACATGCGTTTATTTAATTAGCTTTTTCTTTCCTATGAGGGAAAAGACTTGTGGGTAAGAGAGGGGGAGGTACCATCAGTTCTGTAATTCATAGGTAAGTCAATCCATCATAATCAGCAGGTATCGAGAATTTTCTTCGCCGATAATTGGATGCATCAGTGATAATTTAAAACAAAGACTGTCTGCTCTTTGCAAGTTTTAGGATCGTATTTTATTTTTTCATATTATTTTGTCATAAGTGGTTCAAACTGTCGTCATTCAATGTGACGGCTACAGAACTGTAGCAGCAAATCTTATCGGAGGTGATTTCAGCGTGTGTTGTGACGGGCGTGTGACCTCGATACAAAGTCTCAAGTCCACATGTCCCACGCCGCCAGGAATGAACGATAAGTGTCCAATCAGTTCTCTGTCGGAGAAAGCCTTGGATCTTAACAACATTGTTTTATATAAGCTGCTGTCTGGATTAATCTGGAGCATCGCTTCAGCTGATTGTTTGGTACTGGCCATAGCCCGAGGTGCTAGATCCAGAACAAAACTATTGGACGGCCAGAGTTCATAGAGTTGAATATTTCTGCACCCAGAGGCATATTAATTATTATCACACTTTTATCTCTAGCGCCATGCATCTGGAGCATGCCTAACCTTGCGTGAAATTCTATTCATCCTTTCAAAGCATGCTTGCTCTCACTCCAGATACGATGTAGCGAGATCGCTCTCTGGTGATTGTTGCATTCAAGCAGAAATAGTGGAGCTCGAGGTTGGTGCTGTTTGTGGACTGTAGTTGTCAGTGATAAACGGCCATCAAAGGCTCAAGTTTGATAGTTGGATCTTAAGGATGTTAGTATGATGTTTATATGCTAAGATATTTATCATAATCATACAAACGCAACCAGCACGTTGACATAAATAAAACGGTAATAGATAAACAGCAGGGAGAATTCAAATATTATTCATTGATTATCATTTATTTCTTTATTTCCTTTTTTTGTAATAATTATCGCCAAGCAAACCTTTCTAAGACCAAGAATAGTATTTGATTTTTTTTTTGTACAGGAGTTAAAAATATCTTTCTCTCTTCCATTGAACGAATTCAATGTTTTTGAACGTATGGTTTGTCTTTGAAAGCCCGCATCTTTTTATCTCAGAAAGTTTCTGAGGCGTGAATTTTGTGAACTCTTAGTCCGTTTTAAAAACAGAGTTTGTTCCCTTTAAGCTCTTTTTCTTTCTTTGATCGTGTCAGTCTTTTGTTTCGCATTTAGCAGTTGCCGAACCTGGAAGCATTACAGGTTTCACTGCGTTGAGGAAATGATAGCGTGGATAGAATCACCAGATTTTACAGCAATTAATTTATTTCATAGTTAAGTCAGTAACTCGGATATCAACACTATTTAATGATGTATGCGAACTAATTCTAGAAACGGAAATAAAACAACCGGAGTATCAAATCGAATATTTTCTGATTTTAGCTTAACATAATATTATGTTTACATATGCGGATCATTTTAATATCAGATTTGAGGAAAAAAAAATTTTTTTTATATGATATATGTCCTTGTTATGTAAACAAAGAGTATAATTATGTTGG
The DNA here is from genome assembly GCA_033675545.1 of Elysia crispata. NCBI lineage: Eukaryota > Metazoa > Mollusca > Gastropoda > Plakobranchidae > Elysia > Elysia crispata. The sequence goes on from JAWDGP010004164.1 coordinate 81,704, forward strand.
CCGTATTTTCAAACAAAAAAAAAAAAAGTTTAACATGTTTCTTAACATATTTTTTTAATGAACTTTACACCAAATTTGTACTGGGGAATTTGTGCGCCATCTTTCTTTATCGAAAAAAAGAAAAGGAAAAAAAAATCACCGAAGTCCAAAATACTTTGTCACCAAGCAGCTGTAGAGCCAAGCACAATGGGCAGGTCAAAATCGAACGGTTTTGTTTTGGCCGCAACTGAGGAGACACACAACGGCCACGGACCAGTGAAGAAAACCCCGCCCCAAACACAGGAAGTTACTGTGGATAAAATCGAGCTGGGAACGCTTCGGAGATCCATCACGCTGGTCGGGGCTGTAGCGATTCTCATCGCAAACATTGGAGGAATTGGGATATTTATCACGCCGACGATGATCCTGAGGTTTTCGGGTTCCCCCGGCTTGAGTATACTGATATGGCTGCTTGGGGGCATCGTCCAGGCAGCCTACGCCTTCTGCACAGTGGAGATCGCCCTCATGTTTAACAAAGCCGGCGGGCCGTACTTCTACATCTACTCTTCCTTCGGAGATATGGCCGGGTTTGTGTATATGTGGGGCTTCGTCATCTTCATCGTTGGTCCGTCATGGGCACTAGGCTCCTACACGGCCAGCCTGTATACCTTGTCGGTGATCTTCACCGATTGTCAGCCATCGGACTTCCTGGTCAAACTTGTGGCGCTTTGGCTCATGGGTAAGTTATCATTTTGTGCTAAAATACGAAACAGTCACTTCCTTGAAGTCAATGAACTACGTAAAGATAACTGTATTTGACTTAAACCGAATTTAGAGTTTCAAGAGTTGTGATCTAGCTTTTATAGTTTTGTACTAGCATTGTTCTGTTGGTCGTTTGTATCCTTCTCAATTTTGTTGTTGTTATAGTCGATTTTAGAGAAGTTTTGAACTCTTACCTATTTCTCTGTTAATTCATGCTAAAAGAGTCAAAGAATGTAAAACATTTTAAAACTTGTCGCTTGAAAACGCACCTCTTTTATAAATTACGGTCTACCTATTAAAAAATATATAAGACATACACAACTAGAGCACACATACTTGGCGACAATCTTCAAGTCTGACTATGAAAATATTTGTAAAATAAATCAACACCAGAAAAGGTTATGGAAAATGAAATTCTGTTAAAAAAAACAACAACAATGCTTTAGCCTCTGCAAAATTTGATTAGAACACAATATGAATTATTGTGAATTTTCTAACTTTGGTTTTTCAAACTAACTATTTGAGCTATTTTTAGTAGCTGAAGGTTGCGTGTTCATATCACGTCTGGGTCACCAGTGAAGCACTTATCCACTCAACCAAAGAACTAAGACAAACCTCCAGGTTTTCTTGTTTTATTGAATGATAAACATGTCATCTGACTGTGTCGAGATCTTAGTCTGAACTGAGAATGTAAGCTCTTAGTCTTGTCAACGCCTCTGTGGAGAGCTCTCCTTACCATCTCGGGTGTAGACAGACGTCACGGGTTCGTCTGTATTACTGTCCAAACGCCACACTAAACATTTAAAAAAAAAACATAGGTCAAATTGTAATGTTTACAAGAAAATTGATTTCAGCAATCAAATTCATTAGAAATAGTTTTGTTTTGTGAAATGTGATAAATTTTTTCTATGTTTAGCCTTGTAAAATGAATGATTAACACTACTTTGTCACTCACGACATTTCTCTTTTATTGACTTTCGTTCTCGGATGGCTCAGTTACTCTAATGGCCCTCAACTCGACCTATATGAAAGTGATCACTAGCATCCAATCAATACTGACCTCATGCAAAGTGATCGCTCTAGCCATCATTATAGTTAGTGGATTGATCTATGTACCCACAGGTGAGTTGCACAGCAAGATATCATATGAATTAGTTTCACTTCACGATAAAAATGTTAAATTGGTTTATCAGAGGAACCAGACTAGGGGAAAAAATGAGGAAAACAAGGCGGGTAAGATGTAGAGAGGAGGGATATAAGGAAGAAAAGAAGAAGAAGAAGAAGAAGAAGAAGAAGAAGAAGAAGAAGAAGAAGAAGAAGAAGAAGAAGAAGAAGAAGAAGAAGAAGAAGAAGAAGAAGAAGAAGAAGAAGGAGGAGGAGGAGGAGGAGGAGGAGGAGGAGGAGGAGGAGGAGGAGGAGGAGGAGCAGGAGAAGAAGAAGAAGAAGAAGAAGAAGAAGAAGAAGAAGAAGAAGAAGAAGAAGAAGAAGAAGAAGAAGAAGAAGAAGAAGAAGAAGAAGAAGAAGAAGAAGAGGAAAGATGGAGAAGAAGGAGGAGAAATGATGAAAATGGTGATGAAATTGTGGAAGTAAAAAATGGAGAATAAATGGAAGCAAAGTAAACAAAATATCTTTATTATTTTAGAAGACTTTAATATATAATTACATATAAACAGGTTCCAGGAACTTCTTCAAAATGTTGAAACTTATGTTTCACATGTACATGCTAATTCTCCAACCCTAGAGCTTCGAACAATTGTTTTTGTTCTGCTTTGGCGGAAATTTTAATGATTTAATAGTTTCTAACTTTGTTGATTTCATTCTCTCTTTCTCTCTCTCTCTCTCTCTCTCTCTCTCTCTCTCTCTCTCTCTCTCTCTCTCTCTTTCTCTCTCTATCTCAACTCTCTCTATCCGTCTCTCTCTCTCTCTCTTTATCTATCTTTTTTTTTCTCACTCTCTAATATCTCTCTGTCTTTTCCTCACACGGAATATGTTATCAGTCGATAAAGTATGTACATATCATTGCGGAAAAAAAACCTCAGACATTTTAACACTGGGAAGCCGGGAGAAAGTTTAGGCATAAAAGAAAAGTGGCGAGGGAGTAACATGGGCTATTGAAGCTTCTAGAAGAAATAAACAGCGACAAAATATACTGCAGCTGCGATTGTGGAGTACTTGGAGCCTTTTATCAGTTTTTCTCTCATACTAATCATTGAGAAGCTGTTCGGCATTTCAAATTAGTGTTGACGCTAATCACGATAGCAAAGTGGTATTGAGATCAATGAATGGAATCTATTTGTTTCTTTGAAGAGTTTCCTACTTATCAGCAACAGCTGCAGTGATGCGTTCAAGTATTTGGTCAATGATCTTTCTAGCCAGATAAAAACCAACCAAAAAAAAAGTAAAAGTCACAGATATCGAATTCAAGAGGTTGATTGAAGTAAAGATGAAAAAAAAAATAAATTAACATTGAAAACTTATCATTATTGACCTAATTTGTTCCTGATAAGTTCTGCAAATCGGTCTGTTCGAGTTTGATTAATAATTTCGCCTTCATCTTTCATTGTTTTTAAGGCGTTGATTTGCATCTCTATCTTAGGACGATGATCTTTGGAGCTTTATCGAGATCTGGGCCTCTCTTCCTCAGACGGTGTTTAGGAAGAAGAAGGAAGATAGGAACGAGAAGGGAGAATGGGAGAGGTGGGGGTAGATATAACTAAGATACCCAGCATGGAGCTTCATAGCAGACTGGCTTCAGAAATGACCACCACCCCCCCCCCCTTCCAAAAAAAAAAAAAAAAGAACACACACACATACCCACACTTTTTTTTCTTCTTTCGCCTAGAAGTATTCCAAGCGAGATATGGCCTGACATTGGTCCAACTATCCAGGGTCTTTGCGGTCTTACATTTTCTCATCGCTTGACGCTTCAAGCAAGATGGTTGAGTTTCTAATCCGCACGAAGAGTAGTTCAGCCAAGTGAGTGCCCTGTGCTTACTGGTTAGAGCAGTGGATCTCTTGCAGAACGAGCTCCCATTCAACTTGCTCCTATTCCGTGGGTTCGATAGGTTGTCTGGGCCAGCTTTTGTTGTGACAAACTTGATGTTGACAGTTTGCTAAGAAGGCCAAACGATGAGAATTTTGCGAATCTTCTAGCGCCAACTTAGACTTCCTATGTTTTCGTTTTTGTTTTATTTCCTCCTTTAGAGTTGAAAACCTCTTCCACTCTGCTTTAGTAGAGGGCTCTTAGCCAACTAAAAACGCGGTGGTCACAGGTGATTTTTCTTTGGCTATTTGGTATATTTCTCCTTGGAAGATGCGGGCCCATTCTGTTATACTTTTGCACAAAATCCTTAAGTTACCCATCATGATGATACATTTGAATTGCTGACTTACACCCAAGATCTACTGAACTTTTTGAGTTCCCAAAGCCGTCTCATGCACTGATGTGGTGCATCGTTTTGTGCTGGCTATCAATTAATGTGGAAAGGCAGGCTCCTCTGATCTTCTGCTTTCATGATCAAGGCAAGTTTGAGAGGTATTTTGTTTAGCCTGTAAGTATATCACCTGCCACTGAGAGCGATTGAGTAAGAACTTCTGAAGTGTTCTGTAGCGTGTTCGTCTTCCGGAGATCAGTGTAGCTCAAGTGTTGTAGTATTCAGTGAAGCACATGGTTATTAACGGCTCTGTAAGTCTGTTTGTCTCCATGATATTAGTGTAGCACAAGTTTAAAAACTGCTTTGTAGCCTGGCTGTCTCTCACAGAGATCAGTGTTGTGCGAGCTTAGGAAATGCTCTGTAGCCTGTGATCAGTGCAGGACAAGATTATTAATTGCTCTATAGCCTGCCTGTCTCCCAGATATCAATGTAGCAAAGCAAAAACTATCTCCCAGAGATTAGTGCAGCACAAGCAAAAACTGCTACTTAGCCTGTCTGTCTATCAGAGATCAGTGTAACCCAAGCTTTGAAACTGTTCTGTAGCTTGCATATCTCCCAGGCATTACTGTAGCCATGCTTAGATGTAACTCTTTTTCAGCCTGTTTGTCTCCCATTGATCAGTATAGCACAAGATTATTAACTGCTCTGTTGCCTGTTTGTCTCCCGTTGATCAGTGTAGCACAAGATTGTTAACTGCTCTGTTGCCTGTTTGTCTCCCGTTGATCAGTGTAGCACAAGATTGTTAACTGCTCTGTTGCCTGTTTGTCTCCCATTGATCAGTGTAGCACAAGGTTATTAACTGCTCTGTTGCCTGTTTGTCTCCCATTGAATTGTGTAGCACAAGATTGTTAACTGCTCTGTTGCCTGTTTGTCTCCCATTGAATTGTGTAGCACAAGATTGTTAACTGCTCTGTTGCCTGTTTGTCTCCCATTGATCAGTGTAGCACAAGATTGTTAACTGCTCTGTTGCCTGTTTGTCTCCCATTGATCAGTGTAGCACAAGATTGTTAACTGCTCTGTTGCCTGTTTGTCTCCCATTGATCAGTGTAGCACAAGATTATTAACTGCTCTGTTGCCTGTTTGTCTCCCATTGATCAGTGTAGCACAAGTTTCAGCTGAGAGCATCGTCTGGCTTGGCTTCATAGCAGGTCATCACGTTAGGACGGTATCCTTTCGTTTGAGCGAGTTCATACGGACGAGCCCCACACGCCAGCAAGATCCGTACTGTATCATGTAACGTCTCGAGACAGCGTGAGTGCTACGGCCATGCCATAAAAATAGGCCTGAGTCGGCCCGGGCGCCATCCTGTGTCACTCATCGATTCGCAATTTTCTAAACTTGTTTCTTTAAAATTGCCACGGCAGACATTGAAAGAAAAAAAAAACATCTTTGCATTTAGCCAGTACTAAGAGTTGTTTTAGGTTAGAAGGAATCATGAATCTAATTGCTTCGTTATTGAGAATTTGTGAAATTTGGTCGAGCGTATAACTCGCAGTTCTCATCTACTTTGGCCGCTGACCTAGATAAATTATTGGTCAGTAGTGTTCAGTGCTGGTGACAAGTGGTCAGGTGCTAGAGTCGATAGACCGTGACCTTTGATCCCAACATCATAAGTGTCGGCTGACCATGTAGGTTGGGTGCGCCTACCAGAAAATGCGTGATAACGTGTGCCCTCGATCTTAGGAACTGTTCTGTACCCTGTCTCTCTCCTCCAAGGATCGGTGTAGCACAACCTTACAAACTGTTCTGTAGCATGTCTCTCTCCCCAAAATATCAGTGCAGCACAAACTTAGGAACTGCTCTGGAGCATGTCTCTCTCTTCCAAGGATCAGTGTAGCACAAGCTTAGGAACTGCTCTGGAGCATGTCTCTCTCTTCCAAGGATCAGTGTAGCACAAGCTTAGGAATTGCTCTGTAGCATGTCTCTCTCCCCTAAGGATCAGTGTCGCACAAGCTTAGGAACTGCTCTGTAGCATGTCTCTCTCCTCCAAGGATCAGTGCAGCACAAGCTTAGGAACTGCTCTGTAGCATGTCTCTGTCCTCCAAGGATCAGTGCAGCACAAGCTTAGGAACTGCTCTGTAGCATGTCTCTCTCCTCCAAGGATCAGTGTAGCACAAGCTTAGGAACTGCTCTGTAGCATGTCTCTCTCCCCTAAGGATCAGTGTAGCACAAGCTTAGGAACTGCTCTGTAGCATGTCTCTCTCCCCTAAGGATCAGTGTAGCACAAGCTTAGGAACTGCTCTGTAGCATGTCTCTCTCCTCCAAGGATCAGTGTAGCACAAGCTTAGGAACTGCTCTGTAGCATGTCTCTCTCCTCCAAGGATCAGTGTAGCACAAGCTTAGGAACTGCTCTGTAGCATGTCTCTCTCCTCCAAGGATCAGTGTAGCACAAGCTTAGGAACTGCTCTGCAGCATGTCTCTCTCCTCCAAGGATCAGTGTAGCACAAGCTTAGGTAATGCTCTGTAGCATGTCTCTCTCTTCCAAACAACAGTGTAGCACCAACTTAGAAACTGCTCTGTAGCCTATATCTCTTTTCCCAAAGAACAATGTATTCCAAGCTTAAGAACTACTATACAGCTTGTCTCTCTCTTCCAAACAACTGTGTAGCACAAGCTTAAAAACTACTCTGTAGCCTGTATCCTTCTTCCGAAAGAACAATGTATTCCAAGCTTAAGATCTACTATGCAGCCTGTCTCTCTCTTGCTCTCTAGCCTGTATCTCTCCCACAAAGATCAGCCAAGCACATGATTAGGAACTGTTCTGTAGATTGTCTCTCTCTACCAAAGAAAAATATAGCACAAGATTAGGAACTGCTTTGTAGCTTGTCTCTCTCTCCTCCAAAGATCAGTGTGGCACAAGTTTTAGAACTGCTCTGAAGCGTGTATGTCTGTGAGAAAACAATTTGCACAAACTCTACAAAGACTGCCTATCTCCAAACTCTCTTGTTGGTCTGCCTATCCCCAACCTCTCTTGTTAGACTACCTATCTCCAACCTTTCTTGTTCACCTGCCTATCTTCACCTACTTCTCTTGTTCATCTGCCTATCCCCAGTCTCTTTTGTTGGTCTGCCTATCCCCAACCTCTCTTGTTGTCTGTCTATCTCCAACCTCTCTTGTTGGTCTGCCTATCCCCAACCTCTCTTGTTGGTCTGCCTATCTCCAACCTCTCTTGTTGGTCTGCCTTTCCCATAAAGTTAAATTGTTGATCCACCTATCCCCAACCTCTCTCGTTAATATGCCTATCCTCAGCCTCTCTCAATGGTCTTCCTATCTCCACCAGACGTGTTATGTTAGTCTGCCTATCTGCACCAGACCTCTCTTGTTAGTGTGCCTATCCCAACCTTTCTTGTTTGGCTGCTTATCCCCAACTTCTCTTGTTAGTCTGCCTATCTCCAACCTCTCTTGTTTGTATGCCTATCCCCAACTCCTCTTGTTAGTCTGCTATCCTCAACCTCTCTTGTTGTTCTGCTATCCTCAACCTCTCTTTCTAGTCTGCTATCCTCAACCTCTCTTGTTGTTCTGCCTATCTCCAGGCCTATATTGAAAAAGTTTCGGTTTCTTGAGGTGCTATCCATTTTCGCTTCAGGCCCGAGTAGAAGAAAAGAGTTCCATACCTCGGTTTGCAGCATTGAGAAATGGAGGCGAGATATCCTTGATATTTATATCCTAGGAGTAGAAAAATAAACAGAATAAGAGTAATAATATGGTGAAGAAGAACTGAAGTAGTAAGGATAACTTACCTGTTCGAGATCAAAATTTGATTAGATCGAAATGAGACATACTGGTTTTTTTTTTTATTTACTTTGTTTTTTGGTGTGCACAGCCGCCATGACGGTGAAACTAGATATTAATTTAGCAACACAAGCACAGCATGGCAGTTATAAAACTGTTGTACTATACATACTGGATGCGCACACCAAAATATTACCTTGACATACGGTAAATCAGCTGCAGGGCGAATTATTTCATCAAATCGATACCTGGTCACAAGCAAATAAAGCGAGAAGGCTAGCTACTTTAGACTTAAATTGATAAGAATCAGATATACCGAAACTACGTTGACTGATTTATTATTATTTTGCTTTTAAGTCAGATGGCCGGATGCCGTTTAAAAGAGGCGCATTAGATGCCTCCATTAAAATGAGTTTGTGTTTTGCAGAAACTGGACAAGAAAACCTAGGCTCTTTCATGGATGAATCTACCACAAATATTGGAAATATAGCGCTGGGACTGTTCGCAGGCTCCTATGGTTTTGGCGGATGGTAAGTATCTACTCTTTAGAGCGATCGGTCTTGATTAAAGTATAATTATGCCTTTAACAATATTAAATTCTATTGAAAAAAGCCTCTTTCTGTTAGTGAATCTATCCTTTTCTTGAATCTTTTCGGTTTACTGACATGAAGTCTTGGAAAATACTTTCTTTGATTGGCTCAGGTTAGTATGAAATGAGAGCATCAATTGGATACGACTTGTACCTTTTCAGTCACGATAGACCTTCGACAGTACTCAGTAAATCTTCCACTTAACCGCCTGACACGGTATTATTATGGTCTATGGCAGTGCTGGATGACACTGCAACAGTACTCAGTAAAACTTCCACTTTACCGTCTGACACGGTATTATTATGATCTATGACAGTGCTGGATGAGACTTCAACAGTAGTCAGTAAAACTTCCACTTTACCGTCTGACACGGTATTATTATGATCTATGACAGTGCTGGATGACACTTCAACAGTACTCAGTAAAACTTCCACTTAACCGCCTGACACGGTATTATTATGATCTATGACAGTGCTGGATGACACTTCAACAGTACTCAGTAAAACTTCCACTTAACCGTCTGACACGGTATTATTATGATCTATGACAGTGCTGGATGACACTTCAACAGTACTCAGTAAAACTTCCACTTAACTGTCTGACACGATATTATTATGATCTATGACAGTGCTGGATGACACTGCGACAGTGCTCAGTAACACCTCCACTTTATTGTCTGACACGGTATTATTATGATCTATCGTAGTACTGCATGACACTGCCTCTATGCTCAGTTCCAGTCTGCCATGATAATTGACACCCCCCCCCCCCCACCCCCTCCCCCCACCATGGTCATCTTCCATCCAGAACCGCAGACAGGAATTTTTTTTTCAATCTCTAGAGAAGTGATTATCGAGATTACTGGGTTTCGCCTGTTTCAAGGTGTGAATTGCCTAAAGGGAGGATGTTTACAGGAAGCGATTTGTAGCTAGCAACTTCACTATACACGTTATACAAGCAGCAATTCAAGTTGCTCGTTTGATCTGTTTGTGGGAAGCAGCACATCTTTCAATTACTATGAAAACCCACTGGAACTAGACCGCTGTCTAAATTACCGGTTTTCGGACATTCGTGTAGATTTAGACATAATTTGAATCCCGATAGGATTTTATCCGCGCCGCGCGCAAGAAAAAAAAAACTGAAATGAACTGGGTTTTTTTATAAGTGCCACTTGCAGTGAAGCAGATAACAGGCCAGTCCTGCTGTTATAGCCAAGACCGAAACGCGCAGCCCGCTAGATTCTAGGTTAGATTAACAATGACCGGCTTATATTTTCATAAATGCTTGACCTTAATTTATCGATACTTACGTCTGTTCATCTCAGCAGGCGATGCTTCTTTATACTGACTTCTACTGATCCTATTTTTAATCTAGTTATTCCCGAAATATTCGACCCCTGTTACGTGTAGCTAGTAGGATCATTATTACGTCAAGCCACGCGATAAGTGACCCATGTCTAAATGCAACATAATTATCGCGAACGCACGCACCAAACAGCATCATAGTCTGTGATTAGATGGGAAGTTGACGCTACTTTTCCCTCAAGGTGACAATACGACAAATTAAGTGTTATCAAAAGACACAATCGGAGCATACGTGCCAGATGACACAACTCCTAGAATAAAGAAGCGAACACGTTAACAGCACTATTTACAGCCAGTCATTATTGAAGTTCATTTGTGGAAAAAAATGTGTACGCTAGATTTCGCCCGAGCGTGTTGCGACGTGGGACTTTGCGTGCAAAATGGCATCTGCACCTGTGATGCCCATTCATGTTCGAATTTTCAAGAACGTGGGGACAACAAAGAGCCCATAAGTTGATTATCTCTAACTCTTTTGTGGTGTGAAGGAAAAATATCTATGTCATAATAATACAGTGTAAATCTGCAACTATTTCTATCCAACAGGCAAGTGATAACAGTGTTGGCAGAAGAGGTCAAGGACCCTGTCAGGTAATCGCTTTGTTTGGTCCCAGTTTTGTTTCTTTTCTTGTTTTAAAGGGGCAAACAATCAAAATTCGAAATAAAATTTTAAAGTGTACTTTAAAAAACATTTTAAAAAATGTAAATGATTTTGCAATGAGGCAGATATGATATATTGATATTGTGGGCGTCGCCTGTCCCGGAGGATATATAGTTTGAACATTAGTTGGAATAATTTATAAGAGTGCTCAAGTGAGGGGGCTTTTCATAGATATAGAAGATCTTACCCTAAATTCTCTTCATACGACACTGGTGTTTCAAGCGGAGGACAAAGGTGTCGCTTGACCTCCGCTCTTTTCGGGTATGACTGAGGTGTGTTCGATTGCCGTTACGACCTTGTACTGTTATTTTTTTGCTTCCGAGACACTGAAAGTTTTGTAGCAAAAGCTTCTTTCTGTTAGGACACGAGATTTTCAGTGTAAATATCACTACCAATATATGAAAAATGTTTTTTTTTTGACTCTTTCACACGTGTTTTCAAACAGACCAGAAGTTGCACAAAATATTAAGTAATAACACGTAAAGCTAAGCCATAGCTGCATGCAGAATATGAAACATAATTTCTAGCCACAACAAACCAGTCCTTGAATCTACACAGATAAAAAAAACAAGCAACTGCAGGGATGAAAATCCTGCTCGCTCAAGGACCAGTGCCTCCATAAGGGAGTGGTATGCAAGGAAACTGTCAAACAGAACTGCTAAAAAACAAAAGGATACATACATAGAAATAACAGAAAATGAGTTCAAAACCAGATTCAACCAGCGTAAAGCGAGCTTTAGACTTAACCACATACTAAAAAACAGACACAACTTTGAGCAAATTAGTATGGAAAATAAGGAATCAAAAACTGAATACCACTTATCATGAGATATAATCGAAAGCGTGCAGCCATATTCAGTAGTAACAGACAGATGCAGCCTATGCAGAGCAAAGAAATATTTGATTCTAAAGACAAAACCAAGCCTCAACAAAAGAAAGGAAATTTTTTCATCGTGCCTTCACACAAAGAAGCATTTGCTACAAAACTTTCAGAGGCCCAGAAACGAAAAACAACAGTGCAGGACCGAAACGGCTACCGAACACACCTCAGTCATACCCGAAGAGAGCGGAGGACAAGAGACACCCTTGTCCTCCGCTCGAAACACCACTGTCGTATGAAGAGAATTTAAGGTAAGATCTTCTATATCTATATCTATATCTATATCTATATATATATACATATATATATATATATATATATATCTATATCTATATATATATATATATAAAACGCTTTTTTATGTTCTTTACCAGGAACATACCCCGGAGTCTGGGGTTCACATTTGCTGTGCTCATTGTGGTTATGGTGGCCACCAACTTTGCCTACTATGTGGTGCTTTCCAAATCAGAGGCCTTGAAGTCAGAGGCAGTCGCTATGGTAAATATCAACCTGCTCTAGTGTTAGAACTCTGGATGTCTAAATAAAGGGTAGTGGGTTGGAGCTCCAGCTAGGGCTGGAGCCAAATCTTTGCTGGCGTCTCACTGAGTAATGTAATACCACCTGGGCCACATGACCAGGAGATTTTGCATTCATCTGGATCAAACATCCATTTGGGGAATCACATAGTTATCATGGACCGTTTTTGTAGTCACATTACATTTATCCATGAAAATAGTTTAAGTTTATTTTCATTCCATCCTTATCATCACAGCGACAAAAAAAAATTCTATGCAAAATGTAAGTGATCATTTTTTTTTTTAAAACAATTTATGTATTTACAGAGTTTTCCTTAAAGTGCTTAAAGTTGTCCCTGGGGCATACAAAAGTTTTACATATATACGAATAGCATAAGGTTTGTAAACATATAATATTATATCTGCATATTTTTATTGAATATTTACTGCATTCATCAGTGTGTCTCCATTGTTGCTTACCTTGCAGCTTTTTGGCCAGAGGATCCATCCTGTTATACCGCTGATTATGTCGGTGCTGGTGTCACTCTGTGCTATTGGGAATCTCAATGTTCTTATCATGGGACAGCCAAGGTTGGTCAAACTCTTGGACGCCCATACATGATGTGGACCCTATTGAAGTCTTTGGCTCTTTGTTACATTATGAATGGAGTGAATAATTGACGTTTTTGTAACTTAACTGTCTCAAAAGGAATAAAATTTAGACTTTCATTAATTTCATGTAAAATGCTAGGCTATTAAAATAAAATGCAGCTTTGCGTATCATTAAAAAAGGTTCCAGGAAAAAAAAAACTTATGCGCAGTTTTATACGCTAATTATATGTTTCGATAATCGGTTTCTAATGTCAAACTACAAAAATAAAACAAATAAAATATTAACAAAAACACCTGAATCTGCTATCATTACGCCTATCTTTACCCTTTTTGCAGTCAACATCAAGTATTTTCCCAGTACCACTGTTATTATTATCCAAACATCAAACCGAAAGTGACGTTTCAAGTTTACGCGTCTATCTGGCCGGTATTGAGGTTCTTTCTTTCTACTATTCTTAAATTCCATTTTTATTTCAGAGTGCTGTTCGCTGCCGGAAGAAACGGCCATATGCCTCGCATCATGACAATGCTGCACAAAACATATCACACACCCTGGCCAGCTACTTGGACCCTGGTAAGATGTCACATTGTTGTCACGGCTAGCTGTTTGAGCTGGCTGATGGATTATGGTGATGATAAATTTTAAAATGTTTTCGATGTTACCACGACTAGATGTTTTTGAGCTGACCGATGGATTATATTGGTGATCAATCTTAAAATGTTCACTATGTTATCACGGCTAGCTGTTTGGGCTGGCTGATAGATTATATTGGTGATCAATCTTAAAATGTTCACTATGTTATCACGGCTAGCTGTTTGGGCTGGCTGATAGATTATGTTGGTGATCAATCTTAAAATGTTCACGATTTTATCACAGCTAGCTGTTTGAGCTGGCTGATAGATTATATTGCTGATAAATCTTAAAATGTTCACTTTGTTATCACGGCTTGTTGATCTTATCAATTTATGCTGAAGAGGAGATTACTTTTTAGATATGAAAAGGAATATCCACTACATTTTCATAGTTCTTATGAGAACAATTTAGGCCAGAGGATTCATTGACCTTCATCTTGAGGTATAACCAGTGTAAGGACCATGTATGAAGATAAGCCAGGAACTGTGGGAATATTTAGATTGATAGGTTAACAATCAAGTTCTAAGTGACACCCCTCTTAAATGATGAAGCACTGAAAGTATACTCAACTATGAAAGACTAAAATTTTGTATTTGAGCAATGCTAATGGTGAGCAGATGATCAATGGATTGCGATTCAGTTGATATACATATTACGGTTTTGCTGAGGACTTGATAGGCTTTTTAATGTAATTTCTTTCAAACGGGAAAAAATGCACTTCATTTGCCTTATGTTTTGTCAACCAACCAAATAATCGGATAAAACAAGCATAAAAATAACGGATACTTTAATTAGGTATTACCAATATATCGGTTTTGCTTAGCATTAAAGATGGATTGCTCATCTTTATCCCTCATTTATTTACCTATCTTAAGGGACGCGAATGAAGGAGAAATGCCTATAAGACAAAAAAATAAAAACTGTTTTACAGAAATCCAACCGCAGAAATTGATTCCCCGAATCAAAAAGACATGAAAAGAGACAAGCAAATTTATCATGTTAGGTTGACAACTAACAAGAATGGTCAGCAAATTTTATAAAAATCCAAATTTATACATCATAATTTTTAAACATTCAAAATCATAAAAAAAAAAATAAAATAAATGGAAAGCTTTAAATTCTTCCAATCCACTGTAACTTTTCGCACTTTTTTGCGGGAATCCGTTGACTCCAAATAACCTTTTTAAAGCATTTTTACTAGGTGTAGAATATACAGAATTAGTTGATTTCCCATATTTCGCGAAAAACCGCTGGTCAGCTTAGTGTCCTAAAATAAGATAGAGTCCTATTTCTTGCAGCATCTTAACTTCAATATTTGTTATTCATGGGACGCGACTATGGTAGATGGATAATAACCGTCTCTTTATCTTTCCAGGGTGTGGTCGCCTCATACCTTCTGCTCACTGGCTCTGTGATGTCCCTAGTTGCAGCGATCAGTCTTTATTTCGGTGAGTGATTTCATTTCAAACCTTCTATGTCTCACTCTTACACTGCATGGCTCACCTACAACCAGAGAAGTTGGACAGATTGAACACTCCGAGTCTTCTAAGATCTTTCAATTCTCTTTGATTGAATATACTTTTGGAGATAAGGAAAGTAATCTTGGAAATATTGAAATGCAACATGTCAATTGTCTTGGAAAACCACTTAAGAATAAATTATTTTTAGTAAGCTTTTTACACTTTTACATATTTCAAGTACTTAATTCCATGTTTAGTTTTTGTCATACACTGAAGTCTATTTTTCATTTTTTTTTTTAATATCATTTTTATTGATTGTTAAAGGGAAAGTTGATCCCTAGCTCCAGTTCAAGCTGTTGCTATGACAAATCTTGTACCGCTGTGAACAGTATCGCCTGAGCTGACTCTCGGTCCACCGGCGACATCAATCGAGTGCTCTTATTACAATCTGTTCAAATACCTTTTTTTTTTGTAAGCATCAAAATTTTCCTCCAAGCATGTAGGTTTCTAGAGGCGATCTAAGAACAGTAAATGCAAGTGTACGCTTTCACTGTGCATTTGCCACTTAATCTTTTACCTTACCATATAAAAACTCATCAGCATATATATATATATATATATATATATATATATATATATATATAAAATTTGATTCTTTTTTTACTTCGATACTAATAATGTGAATGATGAGAGATGATTGGCCACGTATGTAACAGAGTCAAGGTCGTTTGCGACAATCATAATACTTTCCTATGAAAAAAAAATTTAAAAAAGCCAAAAAATAAAAATAAAAAATAAAATAAAGAGCAAAGACATAAATAAATCTACGCGATCTGCAATTTACAGATAATATTTCTTTCCGTTTCCTTTTTGTTTTGTTTTGTTTTTTTTTTTTCAATGAGGTTAGGACAAAATCTCAACGTGTTAAATAAATCATTTGCATTTTTTGATAATTTTTTTTTTAGAGTTGTTTAATTTTTCATTGTTTTAATCAATAGAAAAGGAACGTTCGGGCGAAGATAAAAAAGCAATAGAATTTTAAATATTTTGGACAAAATTCTGATATTTTGGTATTTCTTTAAATCTTCTGCGTCCAGGTGCATCCGCTATTTTGCTGACAGTGAGCATTTTCGTGCTGAGATGGAAGCATCCGGACAAGCATAGACCATTCAGGGTGAGACTCCTATCTCATTCTCTCACTGTCCCAGTTAGATTTAACGTTTTCTTCAAAAGAAAGCCAAGCATTTATATCCCAGGCTTGAATCTTAAGTAACAATTTCATGGAGGGCAATACATTTATTTAACTCTTCAATAATGTCATATTGCTGAGTTGCACACCAAATATCCTAAACTAATAATTATATTAAAATCTGGGTGTTAAATTTCTGTCTGAGAGAACTCTGCCACTGCGATGTAGATTAGATTTCTCTTGCTTTTCTGAGCTATGAGATACAGGCGTCAAAAGGGGGGAGGGAGTGGAGTGGAGGGGGGTTTTGTTTAGGTTTGACTTTAACGCAACTGCTTTGAAATTGAAGGAATGTTTCTATTTTATTTTAAATTTCAGAATCTCTTCTCAATTTTCTTTTGTTTCAAATCTTTAGAACTGACATAAATAATTGAGACCATTCTTTAAAAAAAAAAAAAAACCTTCATAGACCAAAACATTACAGGACTATCATTAATATTATTTTTTTTCCTTTTTTTTTGCACAATAAACTTCCTCTCCTTCTACCTGATTTTGTGCCTCTCTCTCTCTCTCCCTCTTCCTCTCCCTCTCCCTCTCCCTCTCGGGCCTTGAGCGATTTATACCTTTTTTTTTTAATTCTGTCTATTTTAATACCTATTCATCTATCAACTGTTCCATCTATTCCCTACCTAATGATTCATACACCTATCTATTTATCTACCTTACTATCCACCTACCTATCAAACTATCTATCCATACCTCTAGCTATATCTCAAGGCCTATTTGTCGGTCCCGGGTTAAATCTAGGTGTTCGCTTGCTTCTGCTTTTCTATTTGCTTCTTTAAGACTTTCTGGCTTCTTCAGATCTTAAGGCCTACCTTTGTCTATCTAAGCCTCTCTTTAATAAATGACAAGTCATTTCTCTCTATAAATAGACCTGTTTTCTCTATCTATCTTAGTTTCTCTAAAAATCCTATTAACTCTATTCCTGATACACCAGTGTTTTCCGCGACTTTCATTAAAGTTACCGTCACATCTTCATATTTAGGTCGTGGATTAAAATTCAGGCCAGCTAATTTTAAGTCATTCAGTAAGAATAGTTAACTAATTTTGTAAAACCCTAATCTATTTATGGATATCTTGAAAAATATTCATCATCATAAAATAATTGCGCGGCTAAGAATTCTCGCAAGAGACTGTACTTTTATGCACTTAATGCGAAAATTCACAGCTTTCTACTAAGCGTTTAAAAGGATCAAAAAAAAAAAAAAAAAAAAAAAGATTTAGAAAGTACAGGATAAGTCAATTCAATTTATTGCCCCAAGAATAATCTCACTCACTTTTTTTTTCCTGCAGATTCCTACAGCGGTCCCTATTGTGGTCTTTGTGATAATGACGGTCATTTTGTTTATGTCCATCTACGAGAAACCGTGGACGTTGGTCTCAAATCTGATTACCATTCTACTCGGCATTCCAATCTACGTGATTGTCTTCAAGTGTGAGAGAGTCAAAAAACACTTGAATTTTATGAGTAAGTTCTCTTTACCTCGTTAGTTTTTTTTCTTCTAATTATTATTACATGATGAAGTAATAATTCTTTTTCATAAATCTCTCTGAGTACGAAAGTGGGTTTCGGGTATAACGGTTTGTCTTTGTAGATATTCTAAGTGTTTTTTTTACTTCACATAAGAATAATTGGCATACCAGCCGTTTGCAATACAAGTTATCGTTTAGTATCAGAGAAAAGCTGAAAAAGTTAAACACAGTTTTTATTTTGTGAAAAACTTTTAATCCATCCAATTAGTTATATCTATCTTGTGGAGCAAAAACATGCATTTGTTTTTTAGTTATGGCTTCAAAATTCCAGTTGCAACTATTTTTTCCCAACTGTCTGAATCTCATAAGAGAAATGCAATCATTAATGTTGGATATATGTGAAATGCAATCATTAATGTTGGATATGTGTGAAATGCAATCATTAATGTTGGATTTATGTGAAATGCAATCATTAATGTTGGACATATATGAGATGCAAGCATTAATGTTGGATATATGTCAAATGCAATCATTAATGTTGGATATATGTGAAATACAATCATTAATGTTGGATATACATAAGCGATTAAACCTTTTTTCTGGTCACCCTGATTTATCCTAAAAAAAATGAATAAACAAATAAATAAACTAATTGATAAATAAATTATGGAAAAAGTGATGACCAAAAGCATAATCAAAAGCATATCGAGCTATCAGCTTCAGAGTCAGCTCAGAGATAGACTGTGTGAGGTTGGCCTCCTGTTAGAACCACTAGAAATATTAACCAAGACGAGTAGGGAAATGTGTCCGGCACACACGGTCCCATGGGTGACATAAGCCTGGCTTTTTGTGAACCGATCTTTTAATTCACGCCTCATTCTCATTTAACCACCGTCTCAACAATCTAGTTTCTTACCGGGAAACCTAAGACCAATAGTATGGCATTAAAATTCATGAGTTTTTTGCATATTTTGGTTCGTGAGTAATCTGAAAGTTGCTTCCAGATTTGAAGACATAGTTCTTGAAAATTAATTTAGTTACGTTGTATTTTTTTTTTAATTTTCAGGTCGTATCGGATATTACTTGGAGAAAGCATTTTTACTTCAATACGAGTCCTGATTAGTCAACTGAGTTTCAAGGAAATGGTCTTACGCGGGTGTTCTGCTTTTGGATACTTCTTTAACGCAGCGGGAGAGATTGAGAGAAAAGGATAGAGACAGTGTATAGAAAAGAAAGAGAGCGATGAAGATTGATAGATTGTGCGAAAGGCATACAGGTAGAGAGAGAGAGAAGACAAAGCAAAAAAAACAGTGCAATGGAGAGGAAGAGAGAGAGAGAGAGAGAGAGAGAGAGAGAGAGAGAGAGAGAGAGAGAGAGAGACAGAGAGAGAGAGAGAGAGAGACTGTGCTAAAGGCAGACAACTAGAGAGAGTAAAACAATGCAAGGGAGTCGAAAAGAGAGACAGAGAGAGAGAGAGAGAGAGAGAGAGAGAGAGAGAGAGAGAGAGAGAGAGAGAGAGAGAGACAGACAGAGAGACAGAGAGACAGACAGAGAGAAAGACAGAGAGAGAGACAGAGAAAAAGATTTTTTATTCATATCTGTATGATGTATGCTAGACCTATGTGTAGAGCCTAAGAACAATATCCGGATGCCAGTTAACTACATCATCATTGTTTATAGATTATTCCCCCTTTATTTTGGTTTACAAACCTTTCCCTTCTTACATTTTCAATAAAACATCTGATGTTTTTCACGACCTCTGTGAGCAGATGGAAAATTGCCGACGGATTTTTTGACGTTCTTATTGGGAACTATGGTCTGTGCAATATTATCGTAAAGGAAACCATTGCATATATACTATGCTGACGGAAAAATATTGCATAAAGTTTTTCCTTTTCACTGTTACCATTTTGCGAGTTTTAGTTTTTTTTATTTTTTTTTTTTATTTTTTTTTTTAATTTATCTTTTCTTTTCAATAGAATAGTTGATGGAGAGTTAAAATGGAGATGATATGAGAAAGAGAGCGAAAGAGGGAGAGAGAAACATGGAGACCAATAACAAACCTCAGAAAAAGTGTTTGATGAAAAACCCACAGCATACAGTCTTGCCTTTCCTTAATTTTTAAACGGCTAATTCAATATAGTTTTCTCTGACTACACGAGTCTAAAATAAAGGCACAGAAAAAAGGAGGGGGGGCGGGGGGGGGGGGAGAGAGAGAGAGAGAGAGAGAGATTCGTCTTTGGCTGGATTAGAGGCAATTGGTTTGACTGGTTTGCACTTGGGACGGAGGCCGAGACTCCAGTAGCAACAGTGTGGCCCTGCGATCTTGATCCTAGTATGGGGAAGAGAGTATCGTCAGGATAACACAACGTTAGCAGTGGATACGTGAGCACTAAACGCTTCAAACGATAGAACGAGATTGCGGGAAAGTGAGTGAGCCAAGCGACATTCTCATGTACTGCGCATGCCCGGGCAAAACTTTTTTTTAAAGCTGTAAACTGCATACTACCAGAAAGGGAGGACACCATTCTGCCATTATGCCTTGATCACACCTGTCTTTTAATGGAGAATCTCGAAGCATCTGTCAGATGTGGTGATGAAAAACGAATTTTTTTTTTCTTTATTTTTTTAAATAGGGTAGAATGTCTTGTTATAATTCCCGTTCTGAATACACTTTACCATACAGAAGTGTAAAAACCCATCTTTCTTCCTTTACCGACACGATGGAAAACTTGTAGGTCCCGATCACAGCTTGAGGAATTGCAAGATCCCAGCTGTTAAGTCCGAAGCAAATTCCTGTCTAGTAAGAATAACTGTAGCTTTCAGACTGTATCGCGGCGAAATGAAAATCTTTGTGTGATGTGGACGATCTGTCGGCTAGAATCATCCTGTCGGAAAAACGGTTGTCAAGAAAGTTGCCAAGAATGGAATTAAGTAACCAAACTAGTCCAGTAAAATATAGAAGTTAAAAAAACCTGGTAAACTTGCTAATTCAGATATGGACAAAATCATCTTGGTATACCGCAAGACTCGTGTGCGGCCCAAAGAATTACCAGAAGAAGAAAATTATCCACAAATTGAATCAATTCTGAAGGCAAAGTAAGCCATGGAAGGGGGAAATTAGGGATTTTACTTTTCACCTAACGATGCACAGTTGTCGTGGTAATCTAGAGATAATAGATGATTATAACAGAAGCAGCTAATTGATAAAATCCCTCATAATGCTTCATTGTATCTCACTTTAAAAGTGCTTATACGAAAATATGAAAGAAAGCAGAATGAATAAGCGGATTGACACAAAACTCTTTCGGGAATGACTATAGCGAACTCCTAAAGACTAAAGTAGTGCTGCCTCCCAAGCAGTTCACAAAATCTCAACAGGACAAACAAGTGACTGTAGGGGCTTGAATCAGCAAGCTTGGTGAGCCTGACAACAAACTATAGATCGATTTGGTCCAGAGAAACACGAAATACTCACGAACACTGACGCTAATAGCAACAGACAAAAGACGGGATTGGTGAGGGTAACAAAGGTTAGAGGTGTGCAAATGTAAGTCATCTCTCTCTGTCTCTCTCTCTCTCTCTCTCTCTCTCTCTCTCTCTCTCTCTCTCTCTCTCTATATATATATATATATATATATATATATATATATATCATGGAGCTAGGCGAAAAGTAAGGACCATCTAGCCGAGCATTGCTAGGCCACTTAGGCACGTCAAATTTGGCATAAAGTTTTAAATTACCCTAAACATTGGAGTGAAAATACTATTTCCAATTAAAACCTTTGGTTTAGGTAAATTAAAGGCAAAAATGTGATCCTTATTTTTTTTTTTTAAAAAAAGATGGTGAATTCCAGACGGTTTTAGATCTGCCGCCGCCTATATGGTATGCGTACTTTTAGTTTTATTCCTGCCGTTTCTGTTCGCACACTCACCTATTTCTTTCAAGAAAATAATTTTCACGTTTTGCTTTTAGTTTTTACAAAAGCACTATGTAGGAGAAAAAATAATACCACCTTTCCAATCTTTAGGACTATTTACAACTTTATGTCAAATATAAGCATGTTTACTTGTTCAAGTTGCGAGAGATATACAAAAGGTTTTGGAGGGGTGAATGGTAATTTGACTTACTTTATTATGATTTGTGTGGATAATCCAAGACTTCCTGGTGGACACCATTTTTAGTGGAGCCGCTTGCAGTCAGTACCATGCATTTGTCATCGTCAAGCAGCCCATGGAGAAGACATGCCTCACGCAAAGTTTTACGAATGAAACCATTCAAAGTTTTTGAAACATCTCTTAACATTGTGCAACAGCAGTCTGATGCAAAAACATTCTCCTTGCCTTGGACTCACAGTACAAACTCTCCCTATTACCTGAGTCTCATAAATATCCACTTCTTTAATTTTTTTCCCCTCGTTTGCGCCGGTTTCACGTATTTCTTGAAGATCTAGATCAAGATTTCTAGATTCTTGACTTTCTAAAATCTAGAAGTTCCGTGCATATCACAGTCTGTTCTGAAATAAAATTCTCACATCTGTATCTAGATCATCTGAAATTGTTTTTTTTTTAGTGGTATCTTAAAAGGGTAACAGAACTGTAGGATCTACTGACCAACACTTGCATCTCTCTCTCTCTCTCTCTCTCTCTCTCTCTCTCTCTCTCTCTCTCTCTCTCTCTCTCTCTCTCTCTCTCTCTCTCTCTCTCTCTCTCTCTCTCTCTCTCTCTCTCTCTCTCCCCTCAAACATCTGTCTCCTCCATTCAAATAGATTGAAAAAATAACTCCATGCGGTCGAGATTTTTTCAAAAGCTTTATCATTAGCAACGACGAAAAACGAAATAAGAGTATCAAAATGGCACAGGAAAAAAAAAAGCGGAACTTTCAATACCCCCCACCCCTCACCCCTCGGTTTTATTTTCTTTTATAACTATATTTCCATAAATTGGCACTACAGCTACCTTCCTTTAAACAAAGCTCACCTTCATTCAAAAGTTCATCGTTTTAAGTTAAGCTTTTTTAACGCCTTTAAACCTCCTAGCTTTTCTCTCTTATTTTAGATTTGATATGTCTATGTGGTTTAGATATAGTCGGTTAGACCTACATGGTTTCCATTTTTCATCTAGCTACATTATTAATACATTAGAAAAAAGAGATAAATCGGAAAAACCCAGGCACCTGATTTCAATCAAGTGAATCTATCGTGCAGGAAATGAACGTAAACTAAAAAGTGACAGTTAGAATGGCGTTTGTCTAGCAGAACGGTGGTAATTTCTTCATACTGTGAGATCAGGGCTCCTGGCGATTTTTAGACCTAGATGATCTCAAATCTAAAATTATCTGCTCATAAATTTAATAACCTCGAATTTGAATCCATAATTGGTGATTTCTAAAGACAGTTGTGGCTGAGTCGAGGGTTCATAGATCTTGATCTTGACACGACCTAACCTTAGATCCAAAAACAAAAATGTTACAGCTCATCTAGATTCTAGATTTACGTTTAAACAACAACAACAACTTTGTTAATAATAATAATAATAATAATAATAATAATAATAATAATAATAATAATAATAATAATAATAATAATAATAATAATAATGATAACAATAATAATGGTAATGGTAGGACTTCCGAATGGGCATGGTGGTTTAGTATACTAAGATATGATATTGGATCTATGTTACCATTGATTTATATTGGTAATTCATTGTTATAGAGTGATTTATACTTACTTGAGGCATTTAGAAGTTTTATGAGACAAGTATTGGCCTGATGAAAACTAAATTTTAGTAAAACCTTTCCTTCTGAATTAATTCCAAAACGCTGAACGAAATAAGCTAGTGTTTAAAATTAAATCTAGTGTTTCTCCAATTGTTCGCTTGTAGAATTTCGACCCAGATCTAGATCTACATGAAGATTTGAGGAAAAACCAAAGTAAGCTATTAGAAGTTATCATTTTGGTGAAATCTTCTGCCATGTGCTACCGCCTTGGTTGCCTGTAAGTAGATCTATGCTGCGCGCATTGATTTTTCCAACCTGCAAGGTGTGAATGAACGATATATCTAATAAATTTTAGCGAGAGTTACCTTCCTTGAACGA
Organism: Elysia crispata; assembly: GCA_033675545.1. Taxonomy (NCBI): domain Eukaryota; kingdom Metazoa; phylum Mollusca; class Gastropoda; family Plakobranchidae; genus Elysia; species Elysia crispata. The sequence goes on from JAWDGP010004164.1 coordinate 105,146, forward strand.
CTGGCAAACACAGCCTATACTGAGCTTAATAATTAGTTTTGAAGGTAGAAGTTACTCTTCAGAGATGGAAAATAATAAATTTTGGATCAATTCTTCGAGTTGCTAATATTTATGAAGGTTAATCTAAAACATTTTAATGGCATGAACAGGTTAAACCTTTGATTTAAAAACAAACAGTGTATTACAGGAAAGGCCTGTGTGGCGCTCCATGACAACAGTGTAATATTGAGGTGTATTCGCATGCCGGCTATGTTTTTTGACTGTCGTCGGTAATCTCTCTCTCTTTCTCTCTCTCTCTCTCTCTCTGTCTCCCCTCTCTCTTTATCTTTCTCTCTCTCTCTCTCTGTCTCCCCTCTCTCTTTATCTTTCTCTCTCTCTCTCTCTCTCTCTCTCTTTCTCAAATTATCTCTTTTTCTCTCTCTCCTCTCTCTTTCTCTCTCTCTCCTCTCTCTTTCTCTTTCCCTCTCTCTTTCTCCAACTGTCTATCTTTTTCTCTCTCCTCTCTCTTTCTCTTTCTCTCTCTCTCTTTCTCCAACCGTCTCTCTTTCTCTCTCTCCTCTCTCTTTCTCTCTCTCTCTCTTTCTCTTTCCTCTCTCTCTCTTTCTCCAACTCTCTCTCTCTCTCTCTCTCTCTCTCTCTCTCTCTCTCTCTTTCTCTTTCCTCTCCCTCTCTTTCTCCAACTATCTCTTTTTCTCTCTCTTACTCTCTCTTTCTCTTTCCTCTCTCTATCGCTCTCAAACTATCCCTTTTTCCATCACCTCTCACCTCTCTCATCCTCTCTCTCTCTCTCATTCTCTTTTTTGCTCTCTCTTTTTTTCTCATCTGTTTATCCCCACTTTCTTTCTTTCTCTCTTTCTCTCTCCCTCACTGCATGTTTCTGCCTCAAGTGTAAGTGAATTTGAATACTGAAATGCCATGAATTTCAGTTTTCAGGTGAAATCTCCCATTTCTTAAAAATTTTGTCAGTACTTCGAGGCTTTTGCAAAACAATACTACTACATGAGTAGCAATTTCTAGATCCTAATAAAGGTCTAAGACGTTGTCAATAAACTTCCTTGAGGTGGCAAACTGTCATTCTTTCTGTTTGCCTCTGAGTCTCATTACATTTGTCACTGCCCACCTGTTTGCTTCTCTCTCTCTCTCTCTCTCTCTCTCTCTTCTCTCTCTCTCTTTTCTCTGTCTGTCTGTCTGTCTGTCTGTCTGTCTCTCTTTCTCTCTCTCTCTCTCTCTCTCTCTCTCTCTTTCTCTCTCTCTTTCTCTCTGTTCCTCTCTCAATCTCTTTGTCCTCTCTCTCTCTGTCACTGCCCACCTATTTACTTCTCTCTCTCTCTCTCTCTCTCTCTCTCTCTCTCTCTCTCTCTCTCTCTGTTCCTCTCTCAATCACTCTGTCCTCTCTCTCTCTTTTTCTCTCTCTATCGCCCGCCCCCCTCTATCTCTCTCTTCCTCTCTGTATCCTCCCCTCCCCCCGGCCTCTCTCTCTATCTCATATCGTCTCCTTTTTCTATAAAACGAATAATGCTGTTTCTGTCGTTAACTGCTAGATTCAAAAGCGTCCGCAAGCCTCCGGATGACGGATTTATCCGGATTCTGATCTTCGGCGCGACCGGTATGACTGGAACAGCGGTCCTGTCAGCCGCACTCACCTGTATCTGGTTCAGGATTACCATATTCACCCGAGGACTGAGCGGGACCATGAGGGAAGAAATGCTGAAGAAGCGTGAGTAACAAACCTAATAGATTCTGTCTTTAGTGAAATAGTATATGTTTGGAGCGTGAGTAACAAACCTCAAAGATGCTGTCTTTAGTGAAATATTATATTGTTTGGAGCGTGAGTAACAAACCTCAAAGATGCTGTCTTTAGTGAAATATTATATTGTTTGGAGCGTGAGTAACAAACCTCATAGATGCTGTCTTTAAAGTAATAGTATTCTGTTTGGAGCGTGAGTAACAAACCTCATAGATACTGTCTTTAGTGAAATATTATATTGTTTGGAGCGTGAGTAAGAAACCTCATAGATGCTGTCTTTAGTGAAATAGTATACTGTTTGGAGTGTGAACAACAAACCTCATAGATCCTGTCTTTAGTGAAATAGTATAGTGTTTGGAGCGTGAGTAACAAACCTCACAGATGCTGTCTTTAGTGAAATAGTATATGTTTGGAGCGTGAGTAAGAAACCTCATAGATGCTGTCTTTAGTGAAATATTATACTGTTTGGAGCGTGAGTAAGAAACATCATAGATGCTGTCTTTAAAGTAATAGTATACTGTTTGGAGTGTGAGTAACAAACCTCATAGATGCTGTCTTTAGTGAAATATTATACCATTTGGAGCGTGAGTAACAAACCTCATAGATGCTGTCTTTAGTGAAATAGTATACTGTTTGGAGCGTGAGTAACAAACCCCATAGATGCTGTCTTTAGTGAAATATTATATTGTTTGGAGCGTGAGTAACAAATCTCATAGGTGCTCTCTTTAGTGAGATAGTATACTGTTTGGAGCATGAGTAACAAACCTCATAGATGCTGTCTTTAGTGAAATATTATTATTGTTTGGAGTGTGAGTAACAAACCCCATAGATGCTTTCTTTAGTGAATCATTATACTGTTTTTAGTGTGAGTAACAAACCTCATAGATGCTGTCTTTAGTGAAATATTATACTGTTTTGAGCGTGAGTAAAAAACCTCATAGATGCTGTCTTTATTGAAATATTATATTGTTTGGAGTGTGAGTAAGTAACCTCATAGATGCTGTCTTTAGTGAACTATTATACTGTTTGGATCAGAAACATCAAACTGGAATGTCAACTTGAGCCACTTGATTTTTTAAAAGAGGAAGACAGCGACAGTGAGAGAAAAAGACAGACAGACAGAGACAGAAAGAGAGAGAGATAGATAGATAGATAGATAGATAGATAGAGAGAGAGAGAGAGAGAGAGAGAGAGAGAGAGAGAGAGAGAGATACAGGCAGACAGACAAACAAACAGACAGACAGAGACAGAAAGAGAGAGAGAAATAGAGAGAGAGAAAGAGAGAAAGAGAGAGAGAGAGAGAGAGAGAGAGAGAGAGAGAGAGAGAGAGAGAGAGAGAGAGAGAGGAGTGAAAACCCACTGTTTCAAAGAGGTGTATCTGGAAGTATAATATGGTTGATAGCTTGCGCGCGCATTGGAAGAAGCGGAAAAAGCGTTTCGTGTTTTCTATGCGGGGATACTGGCTGTGCTGATGAGTCTGATCAGTTTTGTTTGGGTGGGATGTTGTCAGAGTTTAACAGCAGTTAACCAAGATTAACCAAAGTAGTTAACCACTTTTTGACCTATGCCCTTTAATATTTTAACGGGATTAAAAGAGAGAAAGTATTCAAAACATGAAGTGTTAAACCTAAAGGCGAAAGTTATTTTCAGATTTCATTACGACCGCTACGGGTTATGCTCTAGTACTGAAGTATTCGTCAGCAAGTCTTTGACACAAACCTTATCAAAATGGTGGTCGAAATCTTTGAGCTTGAACAAAGGTTATAGTGTAAGAAAAATAATTATTGTATCAACTGCCTCAAATAATTATTTTAAAGTGTCTGCTGTCATAGTTTAGATATTAGCAATTATGATGCTAGGACATTGTCGTCCTTAGTCGCGCCAGGCTCGGGTTATCTGCGGTAAAGCATTGTCCAATGTTTGGGTCATGTGGAGTGTCAGAGATCTAACATCGAACTGAGACTATTTTTTTTTCTTCTCTATTGTGGGTGGGTACTCGTTGCAGTATAAAAATTAGAAGGATTTACTCCGATTTAATAATGATTTGATATTAAATTGAAAACTGCCCACGTTTTATGAAGCAAGAAACAAATAATGTAGATCCACGAAAGCGCATTCCTCTCTCTCTCTCTCTCTCTCTCTCTCTCTCTCTCTCTCTCTCTCTCTCTCTCTCTCTCTCTCTCTCTCTTTCTTTCTCTCTCTCTCTCTTTCTTTCTCTCTCTCTCTCTCTCTCCCTCTCACTTTCTCTCTCTCATTTTCTCTCACTCTGTCTCTCTTTTTCTCTCTCTTCCTCTTTCTCTCTTTCTCCCTCTCTCTCTCTCTCTCTCTCTCTCTCTCTCTCTCTCTCTCTCTCTCTCTCTCTCTCGCTCTCTCTCCGCCAAGTTCATTACAATCTTCCCCCTCTCTCCCCTTCCCACCTCTCTTTTTTTCTTGCTGTGCGCTCCCCTTGCGTTTCATTATACAAAAATATAAACCTGATCCCAGTATTATATGAATAACTTTAAGCAAAGCACTCGTTGTGCATGTCTTGAAGTTTGAGACTGTCTGCACCACTTCGCTGATCTCTGCTTTATTTCCGCCCCTTGCTTTTAGCGCTGGCCAGGATTGTGGAGGGAGACATGTTCAACTACGACTCGGTGCTGGACGCCATGACAGATATCGACGCCGTATTTTTCTCTACCACTTACTGGGATACCATGAGGGTGGACTGTGAGTACGACCAGGTGAGGTCTGCCACATGCTGCAGTTTGGTGGTGTTTTTATTTTCGGTTTCATGCAATAATGTGCAATTTTGTTCCCCTGTGACGTTGGCATCACTCGCTAATGAATGTTCTGAGAAAATAGAAATCAATCGAAAACTGTAGGATGATCTTATTTGGACTAAAAACATCCTATGTACATTAAACTTGAAAATATACTATCACATGAAGATGAATGAGAAATTTTATTGTAATGTAATTAAATAAGAATGGTATTCTGTCTGACACAAGCTGTGTTGATATTCCAAGGGTTGAGGGGAAAGAGGTATGGCATTCTGTCTGACTTGATGAGCTCGGCCATAGATTGGTGAGCTCAAATATAAGTTGGTGAGCTCGGCCATAATTGGTGAGCTCAAGTATAGATTGGTGAGTACAAATATAGGTTGGTGAGCTCGGCCATAGATTGGTGATCTCAAGTATAGATTGTTGAGTTCAAATATAGGTTGGTGAGCTCGGCCATAGATTGGTGAGCTCAAGTATAGATTGATGAGTTCAAATATAGGTTGGTGAGCTCGGCCATAGATTGGTGACCTCGAGTATAGATTGATGAGTTCAAATACAGGTGGGTGAGCTCGGCCATAATTGGTGAGCTCAAGTATAGATTGATAAACTCAAATATAGGTTGGTGAGCTCGGTCATAATTGGTGAGCTCAAGTATAGATTGATAAGCTCAAATATAGGTTGGTGAGCTCGGCCACAGATTGGTGGGCTCGAGTATAGATTGATGAGCTCAAATATTGGTTGATGAGATCGGCAATAGATTGGTGAGCTCAAGAATAAATTGGTTTTCTCAGCCATAGATTGTTAAGCTATGCAGAAGAGGTTCTTAAGATTTTTGTTATATTAAAGACGCAGCCTCACCCAATTTCTCAGAATGGTGTCTGAGATATAATTTAACGAAATTTTTAATAAATATTTTACCTAAAAATCCGAATATTAATTTTTCAATACTTCTATTTAATGGAAGATGAATATTCACTTCTTTAAATGAAACTAAAAGAAAATGGAAAATTTCATATTTCTCATAATAACCAACGTCTTTAGTATATTACACGTACTACCATCGGCACACTTTTCATCGTCACTTATTTTACGCTAATGTGATGCTAACACATCCCACTTGACTCTGGCGTCCCTCAGGGTTGTAACGTGGTCAAGGCGGCTATGGCATCCGGCGTGAAGCATATCGTTTACGTCGGCACTCCCTACTGCTCTCTGTACGCCACTGAGAAGTGCAAATACCTGGTGGGCAAAGAGAAAGTCGAGGCGCTTGTGGTGTCCAGCGGTAACCTTCACTGCATTCATAGATGGAAATTACGGCAGGATTCAGTGATAATCTTACAAAAATCTTTTAGTGGTTAGAGAGAGAGACATTTGTCACCCTCAGAGACAGCAATAAAGCATAAAGCATGCTTGATGGGCGGGTGGGATAAAAGCTTTGTTCATAGCTTTAATGCCTTTGGTATAAACAAGAGTGGACCTGAAGGTAAACTGAAGTTACTGAGGCGGTTCTCTAAGTATTGTTTCAGAAATAGAATAAAACAGATTCAAATGCCGCAATAAACTGTCCTCATAGGTTTGTAATTACAGTAATTCAGAAGATATTAACAGTTCCCATATCTTACTTTTTTGACAACACGTGGGTTTCAATTTTAAGGGCAGAAATTTCAGGAACAACTTTCCAATCTTATACGTATATATATATATATAAATATATATATATATATATATATATATATATATATATATATATAAATATAGAAGATCTTACCTTAAATTTCCATGCATACTACACTTGTGTTTCAAGCGGAGGACAAAGCTGTCGCCTGTCCTCCGCTCTCTTCGGGTATGACTGAGGTGTGCTCGTTTGCGCTTGCCGTTCCGACCTTGTGTTGTTGTTTTTTTTCGTTTCCGGGCCACTGATAGTTTTGTAGTAAATGTTTTTTCCGGTGGGGGCACGATGAAAATATTTCCCTTCTTTTGTTGAGGCTTGGTTTTGTGTGTAGAATGAAGTATTTTTCTGCTGTGCAAAGGTTGCATCTGTTTGTTGCTGCCGAGTATGGCTGCGCTCTTTCGATTACAGTCCATGATAAGTGGTATGCATAATTAAACACACCAAGAAAACAACTCTATACAAGGACGGCGAGCCATGGTGCAAAAAAACTTCAAATTTCGATGTAACAATGGGAAGCTTCGACGGCGCCGAAATTTGCGAATTGGTAGGATTATTCCTCCTTTCGCAGCTCCAACACCTCAACATCAATGTCGGACTCTACCGATGTGACGGGCTCGCCGCAACGAACCAGACTCCTCGGAATGCCGACAAGATCAAAAAAGAAATATGCAAGATTTTCAAGGAGAATGGACTAAGCATAACAGCTGATGCAAATAAAAAAGTGGTAGATTTTTTGGACGTCACCCTCAATCTGAGTACGGGGCTATATCAACCATACCAAAAACCGAACAACAAAATCAACTATATCCACCGTGATAGCAACCATCCACCCCCCCATCATTAAAAACTTGTCAAAAGGGATCGCATTCCGCCTCTCAAACAACTCCGCTAATTTTCATATTTTTAACAAGGCAGCAAAGCCATATCATGCCGCACTACGGACAAACGGGCATAAACAACAAATACAATACACCAAAAGCGATAAGCCGGACGAAAAAGCCACCAAAGGAAACCACAATCACACTACTGGAGAAAGAAATACACCACCCAATGAAAAAAGAGACGAAAAAAGTAATAAGAGAATACGAAAGAGAAAGATTATCTGGTTCAACCTCCATTCAGTGTAAATGTCGCCACCAACATCGGGAAAATGTTTTTCGGACTCCTCCACACGTGTTTCCCAACAAACAACAAGCTGCACAAAATATTAAATAAAAACACTGTAAAGCTAAGCTACAGCTGCATGCAGAATATGAAACACATCATTTCTAATCACAATAAAACAGTCCTTGAGTCTACAAAAGTAAAGGAATCACAAGGCAAGACTTGCAACTGCAGGGATAAACAATCTTGCCCACTCAATGGCCAGTGTCTTCAAAGGGGAGTGGTCTACAAGGCAACTGTGGAACAGATACCCTCGAAAACACAAGACACCTATATAGGAATCACAGAAAACGAGTTCAAAACCCGATAAAATCAGCACACGTCGAGCTTTCGACTCAACCACAAGAAATCAGCCACAACTTTAAGTGAATTAATATGGAAGCTTAAAGAATCTAAAACCGCATACCACTTATCATGGACTGTAATCGAAAGAGCGCAGCCATACTCGGCAGCAACAAACAGATGCAACCTTTGCACAGCAGAAAAATACTTCATTCTACACACAAAACCAAGCCTCAACAAAAGAAGGGAAATATTTTCATCGTGCCCCCACCGGAAAAAACATTTACTACAAAACTATCAGTGGCCCGGAAACGAAAATAAACAACAACACAAGGTCGGAACGGCAAGCGCAAACGAACACACCTCAGTCATACCCGAAGAGAGCGGAGGACAGGCGACAGCTTTGTCCTCCGCTTGAAACACAAGTGTAGTATGCATGGAAATTTAAGGTAAGATCTTCTATACTTATGTATTGCTCCCACAGTTGAGCACTCTCATCAATTATTCCACCTTATCTTCAAACTTTATATATATATATATATATATATATATATATATATATATATATATATATATATATATATATATATACATATATATGTATATAAATAAATGTATTAATGTATGTATATTTAGACTTCACAAGACTATACTACTCTATGACTAATTCCATTTAACAGGTCTTCCATACACCATATTGCATCTCGGATTCTATTTTGAAAACTTTCTGAGTGTTTTCAAGCCACACATGATCGAAAGAAACAAATTTGCTGTAGGTAAGAGGCGTTAAGGTTTTTACGAAGAGTAAACTCAGCTAAACTATTTCCTAAAAGGGTTTACGTATATGTTGGAAATCAATTGCAGCTTGTAATACTCCCTGTTCTCCACTCATATCTCTAGTGCCCTACAAGAGAGGACAGTTCCCAAGCTAGGTTATTGCTAGGTGTTGCCAGCCACCATCTAATATTTCTTGCTCTCCAATCACATCTTTAGTGCTATACAAGAGTGTATAGTCCCCAAGCTAGGTTATTGCTAGGTGCTGCCAGCCACCATATAATATTTCTTGCTCTCCAATCACATCTTTAGTGCTATACAAGAGTGTATAGCCCCCAAGCTAGGTTATTGCTAGGTGCTGCCAGCCACCATATAATATTTCTTGCTCTCCAATCACATCTTTAGTGCTATACAAGAGTGTATAGTCCCCAAGCTAGGTTATTGCTAGGTACTGTCACCATCTAATACTTCTTGCTCTTCACTCAGATCTCTGGTGCCCTACAAATGTGGACAGTCTCCAAGCTAGATTATTGCTAGGAGCTGACAGCCACCATCTAATACTTCTTGTTTTCCAATCACATCTTTAGTGCTTTACAAGAGTGTATAGTCCCCAAGCTAGATTATTGCTAGGTGCTGCCCCCATCTAATACTTCTTGCTCTTCACTCAGATCTCTGGTGCCCTAGAATAGTGGACAGTCCCCAAGCTAGATTATTGCTAGGAGCTGCCAGCCACCATCTAATACTTCTTGCTCTTCACTCATATCTCTGGTGCCCTACAAAAGTGGACAGTTCCCAAGCTAGGTTATTGCTAGGAGCTGCCAGCCACCATCTAATACTCGGCTGGTGCTCGATGAAGCGTCGGTGGAGATAGTTATATATTTAAGAGAAATAACAGATTTCTCTGCAATTATTGGAGAGAAAGAGAAAAATGCAGACATTAACTTTACAATGGTAAGAGATGGAGGAAAAAAAAGGAACCCAGAACATTAGTTAAGGATAGATGAGAAAATTGCATAAACACAAGTAAATGTTGACGATAGCGCGAAAACCGTTTGTGACAATGTGATAAAATATTTATTGACTTGTAGCATATTGGTCAACTGTTGAGCTTAACCATTGAAATCAAGGAGTGACTTACTGTATGAAGCCATTTCTTCCCTATGAACCGCTTTGAAATAATTTGAGTAAATGAAAAAAAAAAAAACACTTTCTACAAAACTGCATCTTTAGATATTTAGATATGAAAAAAGTGGTTGGAAAAAATGTCCACATGTGGACAAAATCACATATAGAGCTCAGCCATAGATTGAAGTTAATACATTAGTTGTTTTCTTTTCTTTCTTTTTTTCCTCGCTAGTTTGTTTTAGCAGCAATTCATTTTTTTTCTCCATGAAAAGCTCAACATTCACAAGTTCAGCTTTCCATTGATACAACTGCTTGTTTCAGCTTTGCCAATGGGAAATACGCCGTTGAATTGTGGGAGTGTTTTGGACTTTGGGCATTGTATAGCGAAGATCATGCTTCGGCCAGCGGCAAATATCTTCAAAACGATCAAGCTCGCCACAGCATATCACACAGTATATGAGTTTGCCAAAGCTTTAGACGACCACTTTCCCAATATACAATTTTACGACCCCTTGGTGAGTGTCATACATAACTGTATACGACTCTTCTAAGCATAGTTTATAAATCAAGAAAAAACTAACAAATTTTCGAATCACGAGGCAATGCAATTTTCAGAATTTTTATACCTAAAAAATTGATAACAAACTTATGCATCGGTAGCGTTTTGTGAATTGTCAAAGAGAATATCAAAAGGACCTGTTGAGCTCCGTATCAAACCAAAAGCTTCCCGCCCGAATATGAAGACAGGTATGCAAGGCACCAACAGGTCCACTTCGCATCATGCTTGCTCATCCAATCAATCAATTGATCTCCTTACTTTCTGTTTATCATACAACCCTTGTAATCATAACGCTAACTATTCCACGCAACCACAACCAATCAACCAATTGATCTCCTTACTTTGTGTTTATCATACAACCCTTGTAATCATAACGCTCACCATTCCACCCCACCACAACCAATCAACCAATTGATCTCCTTACTTTGTGTTTATCATACAACCCTTGTAATCATAACGCTCACCATTCCACCCCACCACAACCAATCAACCAATTCATCTCCTTACTTTGTGTTTATCATACAACCCTTGTAATCATAACGCTCACCATTCCACCCCACCACAACCAATCAACCAATTCATCTCCTTACTTTGTGTTTCTCATGCAACCCTTGTAATCATAACGCTCGCCATTCCACCCCGCCACAACCAATCAACCAATTGATTGCCTTACTTTGTGTTTATCATACAACCCTTGTAATCATAACGCCAACTATTCCACCCTACCGCAACAAATCAAACAACTGATCTTCTTTCTTTCTGTTTATTATACAACTCTTGTAATGATAACGCCAACTTTTCCACCCTACCGCAACAAATCAAACAAATGATCTCCTTTCTTTCTGTTTATCATACAACCCTTGTAATCATAACGCTATTTCGCAACAAATCTAACAACTGATCACCTTTAATTCTGTTTATCATACAATTCATGTAACTATAGCACTAACAATCCCACCCCACCACCCGCGCCAGATTCCACTGAGCGTGTACCGTAGCTTCGACTTCAAGGGGTCCCAAGAGCTGGCCTCCATGTTCGCATACTACCAGACAATAGAAGAGCGGTGGTCCTCCAGTGTCGGTTACGGTTTCTACACAGGCTGCGTGTCCTTCAGAGACTGGATCGTTCAACAGGAGCAGGTCAGCTGGACACTGGATCGTTTACTATTATTCATTTGTATATGAGAAATTATCGAGTGAAAGAAGATTACTATTGAAAAAGAAAGTTCACCACCATCCGAACATAATTAATATGAATAATTTATTCAACCCAAACACCTAGCTAAGAAACCTTGGCAAATTTATTGAACTAATCAATCGCTTGTTCCCAGCCTGAGTGCCTTAGGTATTTTTGTGTATATTGCCTTCTAAATATATATTATTTAAGTTTACTAAATTTCTGCTGACAGTTTTCTGTGCTTGTATACCTGTCAACTGCTCGTACTATGTCTCCAAGTTTGTTTGGTTTTTTTTTGTTGTTGTTAGTGTAAGTCAATTGTTACGTTTTACCTTTCACTCATATTCGTATACTACTAACTGGGTTTAAAAAAATGGAGTTGAAGTTGAAGTTCAACAGAAGCAGGTAATCAGACGGAATCTTCATTAGAAGCAGGTAAGCAGACTGAATTGTTCATCAAGAGCAGGTAAGCAGACTGAATTGTTCATCAAGAGCAGGTAAGCAGACTGAATTGTTCATCAGCAGCAGGTAAGCAGACTGAATTGTTCATCAAGAGCAGGTAAGCAGACTGAATTGTTCATCAAGAGCAGGTAAGCAGACTGAATTGTTCATCAAGAGCAGGTAAGCAGACTGAATTGTTCATCAGGAGCAGGTAAGCAGACTGAATTGTTCATCAGGAGCAGGTAAGCAGACTGAATTGTTCATCAAGAGCAGGTAAGCAGACTGAATTGTTCATCAGGAGCAGGTAAGCAGACTGAATTGTTCATCAAGAGCAGGTAAGCAGACTGAATTGTTCATCAGGAGCAGGTAAGCAGACTGAATTGTTCATCAAGAGCAGGTAAGCAGACTGAATTGTTCATCAGGAGCAGGTAAGCAGACTGAAATGTTCATCAAGAGCAGGTAAGCAGACTGAATTGTTCATCAGGAGCAGGTAAGCAGACTGAATCATTCATCACTAGCAGGTAACCAGACTGAATTGTTCATCAATAGCAGGTAAGCAGTCTGAATTGTTCATCAAGAGCAGGTAAGCAGACTGAATTGTTCATCAAGAGCAGGTAAGCAGACTGAATTGTTCATCAAGAGCAGGTAAGCAGACTGAATTGTTCATCAGGAGCCAGGTAAGCAGACTGAATTGTTCATCAAAAGCAGGTAAGCAGACTGAATCATTCATCAAGAGCCAGATAAGCAGACTGAATTGTTCATCAAGAGCAGGTAAGCAGACTGAATCATTCATCAAGAGCAGGTAAGCAGACTGAATTGTTCATCAGGAGCAGGTAAGCAGACTGAATTGTTCATCAAGAGCAGATAAGCAGACTGAATCATTCATCAAGAGCAGGTGAGCAGACTGAATTGTTCATCAGGAGCAGGTAAGCAGACTGAATTGTTCATCAAGAGCAGATAAGCAGACTGAATCATTCATCAAGAGCAGGTAAGCAGACTGAATTGTTCATCAGGAGCAGGTAAGCAGACTGAATTGTTCATCAGGAGCAGGTAAGCAGACTGAATTGTTCATCAAGAGCAAGTAAGCAGACTGAATCATTCATCAAGAGCAGGTAAGCAGACTGAATTGTTCATCAGGAGCAGGTAAGCAGACTGAATAATTCATCAAGAGCAGATAAGCAGACTGAATCATTCATCAAGAGCAGGTAAGCAGACTGAATTGTTCATCAGGAGCAGGTAAGCAGACTGAATTGTTCATCAGGAGCAGGTAAGCAGACTGAATTGTTCATCAGGAGCAGGTAAGCAGACTGAATTGTTCATCAGGAGCAGGTAAGCAGACTGAATAATTCATCAAGAGCAGATAAGCAGACTGAATTGTTCATCAGGAGCCAGATAAGCAGACTGAATTGTTCATCAGGAGCCAGGTCAGCAGACTGAATTGTTCATCACGAGCCAGATAAGCAGACTGAATTGTTCATCAGGAGCCAGTCAAGCAGACTGAATTGTTCATAAGGAGCCAGATAAGCAGACTGAATCATTCATCACGAGCCAGATAAGCAGACTGAATTGTTTATCAGGAGCCAGGTAAGCAGATTGAATTGTTCATCAGGAGCAGGTAAGCAGACTGAATCATTCATCAGGAGCAGGTAAGCAGACTAAATTGTTCATCAAGAGCAGGTAAGCAGACTGAATTGTTCATCAGGAGCCAGGTAAGCAGACTGAATCATTCATCAGGAGCCAGGTCAGCAGACTGAATCATTCATCAGGAGCAGGTAAGCAGACTGAATTGTTCATCAAGAGCAGGTAAGCAGACTGAATTGTTCATCAGGAGCAGATAAGCAGACCGAATTGTTCATCAAGAGCCAGCTAATCAGACTGAATAATTTATCAGGAACAGGTAATCAGACTGAATTGTTTATCAGGAACAGGTAATCAGACTGAATTGTTTATCAAGAGCAGATAAGCAGACTGAATTGTTCACCAGGAGCAGGTAAGCAGACTGAATTGTTCATCAGCAGCAGGTAAGCAGACTGAAATGTTCATCAGGAGCGGGTAAGCAGACTGAATTGTTCATCAGCAGCAGGTAAGCAGACTGAAATGTTCATCAGGAGCGGGTAAGCAGACTGAATTGTTCATCAGCAGCAGGTAAGCAGACTGAAATGTTCATCAGCAGCAGGTAAGCAGACTGAATTGTTCATCAGCAGCAGGTAAGCAGACTGAATTGTTCATCAGCAGCAGGTAAGCAGACTGAATCATTCATCAGGAGCAGGTAAGCAGACTGAATCATTCATCAAGAGCCAGATAAGCAGACTGAATCATTCATCAATAGCAGGTAAGCAGACTGAATTGTTCACCAATAGCAAGTAAGCAGACTGAATTGTTCACCAATAGCAAGTAAGCAGACTGAATTGTTCACCAATAGCAAGTAAGCAGACTGAATTGTTCATCAATAGCAAGTAAGCAGACTGAATTGTTCACCAATAGCAAGTAAGCAGACTGAATTGTTCATCAGGAGCAGGTAAGCAGACTGAAGTGTTTATCAGGAGCCAGGTAAGCAGACTGAATTGTTCATCAGGAGCAGGTAAGCAGACTGAATTATTCATCAGGAGCCAGGTAAGCAGACTGAATCTTCATCAGGAGCAGGTAAGCAGACTGAATTGTTCATCAGGAGCCAGGTAAGCAGACTGAATTGTTCATCAGGAGCCAGGTAAGCAGACTGAATTGTTCATCAGGAGCAGGTAAGCAGACTGAATTGTTCATCAGGAGCCAGGTAAGCAGACTGAATTGTTCATCAGGAGCAGGTAAGCAGACTGAATTGTTCATCAGGAGCAGGTAAGCAGACTGAATTGTTCATCAGGAGCAGGTAAGCAGACTGAATTGTTCACCAATAGCAAGTAAGCAGACTGAATTGTTCATCAGGAGCAGGTAAGCAGACTGAATTGTTCATCAGGAGCAGGTAAGCAGACTGAATTGTTCATCAATAGTAAGTAAGCAGACTGAATTGTTCACCAATAGCAAGTAAGCAGACTGAATTGTTCATCAAGAGCAGGTTAGCAGACAGAGTTGTTCATTAGAAGCAGATAAGCAGACTGAACTTTTCATCAGGTGCATTTAAATCGGAAACTGCGCCTCAACGCTTCATGAACCAATTCATCTTGCCAGGCCATTGGCCATTATCTTGACTATAAATTAAATAATTTATTGTGCTTATCATTAATAAGACACACATTGTGAGAAGAAGTTTTTGTCCCATCGTGGTGTAGTTAGCTGAAGCTGATATTTAGATCTGGTGTTGTCTCAGCTAACAACGCTTTATTTTCTGAACAAAAACGTTTTTGATCGAAAGAGATCGGGCTCTGGAGTGCTCGGTGTAGATTAATGTTGTTCTAATCAGAGGATGCATTTTAAAACACTCAGTCAGATTAGAAAATAGAAATATGTTTTAAAAAATGTACACCACACTTCACATAAAAATTAATTATTAAAATGATTCATAAAATTCGCGTAAATTTTTTCCGTATTATCCAAACAAGGTTACTGTCAGAATTTATCTCAGCAATTTACACTCCTAGATTTTAAAAGTATTCTCTTGTCACCCCAGTGCCAGTAACTATTTCTTTATTTTGATTTTTTTCCCCCACAGAATTTGATAGAGGCAATTTATGAGAGCGTTGATCCTGTCTGCGTGAGTACTCTATCGTCAATGTATCCGTTCTCGTTGAGATAAGCTACGAAATGTATAGCAAGATGATGTTGTTTGGAAGTTGTGATACGTGTCGTTGATAAAAGAAAACACCAGTAGGGAGAATGCCTTTAGAATCAGCAGTAAATGATGCATACTGTGCTATCCAGATCATCGGTTCCAGGTGGGTTTTGTTTAGTAGTAAAGTAGAATAGTATAATATCATCTGCTAAGCTAGACGGCAGGATCGAGACCATAGAGGGACCTCAAGTCTCTTGTCTCTCGACGGGAACCTGGCGCCACATTACCTCTTTGTTAAGAAATTAATGGCACTGATGTTGTGAATGCGGTTTAAATCTGTGTGTTAGTTTTGTAGTTGATAAACCTACTGGGTGCACTAGAGAAATGTGAACATAGATGTTTGGAAGTAATCAACTTGACTTATGAACTTGATATTTTAAGACAAACTAGTGAAAGGTATTAAAATTTACAAAATCCTATTAATTGATAAGTTTGTTGCTTTCTACTTTTCAAAAAAAAAACTCTTTGTAAAAATAAAAAACAACACTTTTTTACCGAAGAAAAATAACTTGCCAATAATTTTTTTAATGCTGACAATGATGGGATTCAAGACCAGAAAAAATGATAAGGACTCCAGAGTCCTGTAATTTTAGTCGACAAGTTACTCGATGGTAAAGATGTTCAAAAGAAAATTGGTTCATGGCGTCTATAATCTTTTAAGTCATTTTTTTTGCGTGTTAATTTTTTGGAGTACCGGTGAACTGGTGTAGACTGGCAATAATGTTTATTTGTGTGGCAGTGAAGCACAGAGGTTCCAAGTGCTGTTTGCAATGTTGTCCTTGCAATTACCTCGTGAAAGCAATCCATCCTTTTTTTTTCCTTGAGGCCACCCGTATAGAAAATATATCTTCAGGTAGATCTAAAGACATTTCATTCTGTTTGTGGAATGCTAGAGGTCAATGCCTGACAGATACGGGTACTGTCACTCTCTGAAATATGACGTAAATTAAATTGTTCCGATGTGTTTAGACGAGCAGTAGACAAGATGTAAAGCCTTAATTTTACCGTGGGTCAGGGAAAATTATTGCCTTTTGTTTTGTTTTGTTTTGTTTGTTGTTGTTGTTGTTGTTGTTTTGTTTTTTTAGTACAATTATTCAACAGCACCATACGGTGTGCGTTCTGCGGTGTCGTTAGGTCTGGAACTCAACATTTCACTGATATAAATCTTTGCTGGTTTTTATTTTTTTCATAAAGAATAGTCTAACATAAAACATAATTTTAGGGAGTCTATATAACCTTCTTGGATTAAAAAAGAGGTGTGGAATATGAAGTTTTATATCCATATTATAACTGTAGCCAGAATAAAATAAAATTAAATATACATCATATTTGAGCACCAATACCATCACTTTATTTCTCTCCCAATCCTGATTTATAATAAGTTTTGTTTGATCTTTTCCCAGTCCGGAGCTGAGTTAGATCTTGCAAGTCGAAAATCCCAACTGCCAGTTTTACGCGCATTCTCTGACAGGATACTCCAGGTTGCTTGCCATCTTTTTTCCTCACCATGTCACACTCTATTACGAACAATTCGTTTTGAATTCTGCATTTGAAAACAGAGAGAGAAAACAAACAGAAACATAGTGGATATAATTATATACATCGCGCTCTTTTGTGTCGTTTTTTTGTATTTGATTCCTTCTACTGGCAATCATATATTAATTAAGTGTGAGGGACGGGTAAAAAGAAAAAAGTAATGCTCATACATGTAAAAATTAAAGAGGAACAAACATCGCTTCAGACAGAAAAACATGCAAAATTAATTTCATAGGTCAAGAATTTGTTATTTTGTTCGTATTTTTTTTTGGGTCTGTGGAAACGGTAGCATGGTTATCTATTTTTTGGGGGGTGCCGCTTATTCCGATTTGTCTTTTGCTTTTCTTTCTATA
>JAWDGP010004164.1:127500-147639 GCA_033675545.1 Elysia crispata
CTCGCAGACCTGTGCATGTGAGCAAGAATGGTGCTCCTTCACTCTTCAATCTCTCTCTCTGTCTTTCTGTCTCTCTGTCTGTCTGTCTGTCTCTCTATCTCTCTCTCTCTCTCTCTCTCTCTCTCTCTCTCTCTCTCTCTCTCTCTCTCTCTCTCTCTCTCTCTCTCTCTCTCTCTCTTAACAGCAGCATAATATATATATATATATATATATATATATATATATATATATGTATATATATATATATATATATATATATATATATATATATATATCTTCTCTCTCTCTCTCTCTCTCTCTCTCTCTCTCTCTCTCTGTCTGTCAACCTCTCTCTCTCCCTAAACCGCTCAACAAGCATCTTGGAAACTCCCTACTTATGTTTCAGACCCGTCGTTTCCCTAGAAGAGTCTGAAATCGAATTAAAATCCAAGGTAAGCCTTAACTTGTCAAATCTTCTTTTTTTGAAGTTAATGGTGCATTTAATGTTGCTAACCGATTGTATACTTAACATCCCTCCCCCCAAAAAAAAAATTATAATAATAATAAATAAATAAATAAATAGATAAAAATAGAAATAATTCAATAGATAAATAAATAGAAATTCGATGAATATCATATCAGAAACTAACCCATACCTTAAAAAATCAGAAGGAAAAAAATCAAGCATTTAGATGATCTGTTTCTCTATGTTACTTGATGATAACTTAAGAGATGCAGAACGGGCTAAATGAGGAAACAGCCGTGTTTATATTGTTCAAAACATAACAAGTTTTGTGTTTAACAAAAAAATATCAAAACTAGTTCTTCAATAAGAGTTTCATCACCATCATTTCCATGATCGATACGTATGTCTCATGTTAACTCCTACACTAATACCTTTCCTGCAACATCAATACAACACTTTCAAACCTTTCATACCTTAACTAATATAACTACATGCAGAGTAAAAAGTTTTTTGTCTTTTTCAGAAAGACGCTAAGATATGGATTCGAAATTTAAGTAAAATAACCACAACAGGAACAATCAGTTGCATCAACAAGGGCAGGAAGAACAAAAATTCTACTCATGACAAAATAAGTAGTAGTAATAATACAAAGTATAATAATAATAATAATAATAATAATAATAATAATAATAATAATAATAATAATAATAATAATAATAATAATAAAAATAACAATACTACTACTACTACTACTACTACTACTACTACTACTACTACTACTACTACTACTACTACTACTACTACTACTACTACTACTACTACTACTACTACTACTACTACTACTACTACTACTACTCCTACTACTACTACTACTACTACTACTACTACTACTACTACTACTACTACTACTACTACTACTACTACTACTACTACTACTACTATAATAATAATAATAATAATAATAATAATAATAATAATAATATAATAAATTATAATAATAATAATAATAAAAATAATATTAATAATAATAGTAGTACTACTATTTCTACTACTACTACTACTACTACTACTACTACTACTACTACTACTACTACTACTACTACTACTACTACTACTACTACTACTACTACTACTACTAATAATAATAATAATAATAATAATAATAATAATAATAATAATAATAATAATAATAATAATAATAATAATAATAATAATAATAATAATAATAATATAAATAATAATTATGATGATGATAAATGATGATGATAATAACAATAGCATGAACAGTTTATAAAATCGTGTCCACCGATATAAAAACGAACCGATGCAAACCGGTTATAACTTTGTTTTCGAGTCGAGTAGTTTCTGTTTTGTGTGTACACGCGGTGTCCACCAGTGGACTGACCTTCTTGTCGGTTGGACTAAGTTTATCCGCGAAATCTTGCGTCTATATAGGGCAAGATTCGAAGGTCAAACCAGCGAAACCCACAACGTGCCCAAACGAAACACTGTCTGTAAAAATATTATTTGAAAAAATGCCTCTCAAATCGATATTTTACGTCAAAGCACAGTTGGTTGCGTTTAGACGCCGGTAATGTTGGTAGCGGTTGTTCTGCAAACGATAATAACTGTTTTAAATTTGAAGCAGATCGAGATTCTATCTCTTTTCCCCCAAAATCCAATGCAGGCTTGTAGCTGGTGAGTCACCCAGCAGCCACGTCTAAAACAGGGCAAATCGCCTTCCACCTGACCGTGGAAACAGTAGTATTTCGCTTTGTGGATTACTCTGTCTGCTTGGCAAATAGCTCGTTTAGTCCTCAGAGTGGTCCGATCATCTCATTGGTCGATACATGGCCTATCATGGCAGGCTAGGTTGTCTGTTCGTAGTGCGCAGGGACTCAGTGGGGTTAAATCAAGCTTGGTTGGCAATTCTTCGATTGATTATAGTTCTTTTGGCCTTGCTATGTAAGATTCTAAAGAGATCGTTTTATAGAAGTTCAAAAGTCTTATGTGTGGATTCGAACTTAACAACTCCATCACAACTTATGCACGAAAAAGGAGTTTGATTCGCAAGGTGGCCAATTGCTTTGTTCAGTCTCAAAGCTTTTGCTAATAACATGAAACTTATTAGATGATCACATTGTTTAGCTCTGAGCAGAATTTGCAAGTCCTAAAAAGACGGATGAGGGAATATTTAACATTTAAAATAGTTCAATCAGTACCTGATCTCCAAATAATATGATATAACATTTATCAACTTTTTAAAACTTTTTTTTAAGAAATACGATATTTCCCTTATGGCTGACTTCTTCCTCAGGCGCCTGCAGAAGGTAAGTTAATACATTGAGCTTCTCTAGCCTGTTACATCTTTAAGATTAGCTTTTTTTTTTATAATTTCATGTATATTTCTTTGCAGCAGTTGTTAAAATTCTATTTATTTCTCAAAAGGCCTTGAAACCAAACGTTTTTGTTGTTTTTTTTTCATATGGATTAATTTTTAAAAATTGTTTCTTTCTATCTTTTTAATCTTGATTTTATATGTTTTGATGTAACAAAGAGACCTACTCTGGCTGAGACTTTCGAAAAAAAGAAGAAATAAAAATATCATCGTTAGAAAACTATTTAAAAATAAACCGATGGCCTGTGTGTTTCCATTTTTAACACACAAACTTATTCACACACATAGGGCTTGTAACAAAAAGAAAAGTTTGTGTTTCTACTTTTAAGCAGATTTATTTACATACACCAGTCATTTGCATTCCATAATCATTTTTAAAGGTGTCACTACTTACGCATTTGAATTATTATTGTTTTTCCTGTAAATGGCTAATATATTTTATTATTCTAAATATCAAGCTTTGGATTTTTTATTACTGCAAGAGTACCTTTATGTTGATAGTATCTATTTAAGCTTTGTATACAGAATAGGAATGTGTTGCTTCATATTACTAAAATAATTTAATGATATTTTTTTTTGCCTTTGAATATAAACAGGTTGATTGTAAATGTGAAAACCCTCTGTTAATCTGTTATTAATCTGTCAAGGCAAAACTGCATGTCAATGTAACCACCATCTGCTTTATGCTATTAATCTGTCAAGACGAAATTGCTTGTCAATAAGAAGAGCCTCTATCTTATGCTTGAAACTCTAAAGACAATATTGCTTGTCAATGAGAACAACATCTCTTAAATACTATTCGTTTGTCAAGACAATATGCTATGTCAGTATGTTGCATACAGTACAGTCGATTCTAATCCTTAGTCTCCCTCCAGCCGGTAGAAAAAGAACGAAGAAAGGCTTTCCTGGGAGTGGTCTCTCCACCACCTCGAACAGAACTGTTTGACAATTTGATAGGTCAGTGGCCTTTCCTGCATCACATCGACGTCAAACCTCGTTTTGATATCGTTTTTGTTATTGTCGTTACTGTCGCTACTGTCCTTACTGTCTTTACTATCGTTACTGTCTCTATTGTCGTTACGGTCGTTACTGTCATTACTGTCGTTATTGTCATTACTGTCATTATTGTCGTTACTGTCATTACTGTCATTATTGTCGTTACTGTCATTACTGTCATTATTGTCGTTACTGTCATTACTGTCATTATTATCGTTACGGTCTTTACGGTCGTTACTGGCCTTATGAACGTTACTGTCGTTATTGTCATTACTGTCATTATTGTCGTTACTGTCATTACTGTCATTATTGTCGTTACTGTCATTACTGTCATTATTGTCGTTACTGTCATTACTGTCATTACTGTCGTTATTGTCATTACTGTCATTATTGTCGTTACTGTCATTACTGTCATTATTGTCGTTACTGTCATTACTGTCATTATTGTCGTTACGGTCTTTACGGTCATTACTGGCCTTATGAACGTTACTGTCGTTACTGTCATTACTGTCATTATTGTCGTTACGGTCATTACTGTCATTATTGTCGTTACGGTCATTACTGTCAATATTGTCGTTACGGTCTTTACGGTCGTTACTGGCCTTATGAACGTTATTGTCGTTACGGTCATTACTGTCATTATTG
Source organism: Elysia crispata (assembly GCA_033675545.1). Classification (NCBI taxonomy): domain Eukaryota; kingdom Metazoa; phylum Mollusca; class Gastropoda; family Plakobranchidae; genus Elysia; species Elysia crispata. Next base: position 131,985 of record JAWDGP010004164.1, read on the forward strand.
TCGTTACGGTCATTACTGTCATTATTGTCGTTACTGGCCTTATGAACGTTACTGTCGTTTTTGTCGTTACTGATGTGGTTGTTTTTACGGTCCTTACTGTTGTCATGGTTTATATTAACGTTACTGTCGTTTTTGTTGCTGACTGAAAGTTTCAGTCTGCCTCTTTATGTCAGTCTTATTTTCTAAAGAACAACCACATAACTTTGATTACTAGGATGAAATGAAAACTGAAACAAATTAATGCGTTTCACCTTTAAAGCTTCAATATATCTAACTAAAAGAGAGTCTTTAGTTGGAGGTCGATCCTTATAAATTATTTAGCCCTGATATATTAGATTTGCTTGAGATTTTCACATTAAATTTTAGGACTGCTTTTCTGTATGGAAGTTTTTATCCCTAAAATTTCTCTATGCCCGAAAAAGGCTTGTTTTGTGCGTTTCATAACCTTGCTCTTTCACTCTATGATCTTGCACTGTGAAAACTATAAACTTGTTGTTTCACTCTATGATCTTGCACTGTGAAAACTCTAAACTTGTTGTTTCACTCTATGATCTTGCACTGTGAAAACTCTAAACTTGTTGTTTCACTCTATGATCTTGCACTGTGAAAACTCTAAACTTGTTGTTTCACTCTATGATCTTGCACTGTGAAAACTCTAAACTTGTTGTTTCACTCTATGATCTTGCACTGTGAAAACTCTAAACTTGTTGTTTTACTCTATGATCTTCCACTGTGAAAACTCTAAACTTGTTGTTTCACTCTATGATCTTGTTTCACTCTATGATCTTGCACTGTGAAAACTCTAAACTTGTTGTTTTACTCTATGATCTGGCACTGTGAAAACTCTAAACTTGTTGTTTCACTCTATGATCTTGCACTGTGAAAACTCTAAACTTGTTGTTTCACTCTATGATCTTGCACTGTGAAAACTCTAAACTTGTTGTTTCACTCTATGATCTTGCACTGTGAAAACTTTAGATTTGTTGTTTTACTCTATGATCGGGCACTGTGAAAGCTCTAAACTTTTTGTTTTACTCTATGATCTCGCACTGTGAAAACTCTAAACTTGTTGTTTTACTCTATGATCGGGCACTGTCAAAACTCTAAACTTGTTGTTTTACTCTATGATCGGGCACTGTGAAAGCTCTAAACTTTTTGTTTTACTCTATGATATCGCACTGTGGAAACCCTAAACTTATTGTTTTACTCTATGATCTTGCACTGTGAAAACTCTAAACTTGTTGTTTTACTCTATGATCTCGCACTGTGGAAGCTCTAAACTTGTTGTTTTACTTTATGATCTGGCACTGTCAAAACCCTAAACTTGTTTTACTCTATGATCGGGCACTGTGAAAACTCTAAACTTGTTGTTTTCATCTATGATCGGACACTGTGAAAACTCTAAACTTGTTGTTTTACTCTATGATCGGACACTGTGAAAACTCTGAACTTGTTGTTTTACTCTAGGATCGGGCACTGTGAAAACTCTAAACTTGTTGTTTTACTCTATGATCTGTCACTGTGAAAACTAGAAACTCGTTTTTTCTTTGTTGCGTTATAAGCTGCTGTAAAAACACTAAACTTGTTTTTTTTCTTTGGTCGATTATCAGCATATGTTGCAAATAAACACTCGTTTGGTGCTCCATTATCAGCAGATTTGAACTCGTTATTTGCTACATTATCTGCATATGCAACAAATAAAAACTCATTTTTTGCTCCATTATCAGTATATGTGATAACTATAAACTCGTTTTCTTCTTCATTATCAGTATATGTAATATCTATAAACTCGTTTTCTTCTTCACTATCAGCATATGTATTAACTATGAACTGATTTTTTGCTCCATTATTTGCTGTTTTTTTCTTATTCTTCCGCAGAAGTCCCTAGATCCTCGCTTGATGGTTTCTCCACAACGACCAGCGGGTCACTCTCCCGCACACAAGCAGCTAGTGTGAGGGGAAGCAGTTACGACAACGTGTCAGATATTTTCTTTAATAATGATTGAGATTTGCTTTACCAGTTGACACTTCAGAAATCTATGTTGTCATTTTTTTTAACTGTGATTATTTTAAACTGTTTTTTAAAGGTATTTCATGGCTTAGCAAGGTTTGTGAACTGCATAAATTATATTGTTTTATATTGTTCCAAGAATTTTGAATGTTATGGATTAAAAAAAATGTAGTTCTACGTTTTATGATTCCCTTTATTGATAAAAAAATCTAATGTTTAATTACCGAGTTTAATCTTGTAAAGAACAAACATTTTCTCATTTTTTCTCTCTAAAGTGTCTCGGTACTCAATTGCTCCTCATGGTTATGTAAGCCTCATATTGTATTAGCCAGGTTACGTTTTATTTTGGTGTTTTTTGTTTTTTTTGTTATCTTTTTGTTAGCCGTTTTATATATATATATATATATATATATATATATATATATATATATATATATATATATATATATATATATATATATATATCGATTAGTAATTTGCCGAGAGCGTCGCTCAAGCCTCTAGATGTTAAGAATTTCACTTTGAAATTTCTTGTTTTCTATGATTGTCGAGCTGGCTGTCTGAGACCATCTAGTGAAAGCAAAATAAAGAACCTAGATCTAGACAAAGTGTGCCTTGACAGGAAACTCTGCTGATAGTTTTCATCTCGGTCTGTTGACCTTTGGTGTTTTTTTTTTTTTTTTTCTTGTTTTGAAAAAAACATCGAAATCTAGTGCAACGGTTATCGATTCTATTTGTGACTATAATTTTTATAATCATCCTAAATTCGCTTTTGTGCCTTTTGCTTTGAGAAATAAACTGTTTGTCCTATGTGTCAATATGTAATTTTTTTGTGTGTTTTCTTTTAATGTACAGTAATAAAGTGTAGGCCTACAACACAGTTTCAGATGGTCAGATAAATAAAAAAAACAAATCTTGAGATGAAGTTTTAAACTAATTTTAGCTATATAAAAATAATATTCCTATGCTTTTTGAAGTGCTTTCTGGGGTGACACATGCGATTTGAAGTCTTTAGGTCTATTTGTTAATATTTATCTTCTCCTCCACAGTCTTCTTCGAGGCTGATAGAAATTGTAAGAATTTTGTTTCGTTTGAAAAAACAGAAAGAGCAAAGTATTTAGACTCAGAGTGCGTCTATCTAATACCAATAGGATAGCATGTTTACCTGCGTGTAAATTACAAAACTTATATTCTCTGTGTATAGATATTTTCAGTATTATGTATAATCATATATAACCTGCCTATTGGAACGCATCGCTTCTCTCTCACTCACTACCGACCAAGAGAGAGGTTTACACCATGGGTTCCAGTGTGCTAGCATCAAAGTGTAACAGAACAGTAGAAGATTTATGATGAAACTATTTTGACGCATACATATTTTCTCTATATATTATTGTACGGGAATGAAAGGATTTTGACTCCTCATACTTCATACCATTTTCTGTCTCTACATGCCTCATCCCTCTTTCCCTTTTCCCTTTTCTATCATTCTCTTTCCTTTTCATTTCTTCTCACTCTTTTTCTTCATATGTCTATCTATCTTTATCTATTTGTCTGTTCCCGAAAATTTGGATAAAGAGTTTTGTCAACCCACTCCTACCCCCACCTTCCATTATATTGCTGCGATACTGAGAATGCTGCTTCTTTGCTTATGTTTAATTGACATTTTTGAAATTGCTTTTCATTTGCATTTATTGTCATCACCAAAGAGCATTTTATTTTGATAATTGTTACGTAATAATTCAATTTAAACTCGATTCCATTTCTTAAAAATTCGTAAGAAGCCCAAAATGAATTCTGAAATATTTTATGTTTTGCCGAAAGTGAGTACTTTTTACTTTATTTGCTTTATTCTAGTTCTGGTCAGTCAATCTTTTTAGCTGTTCTTCTTTGAAATTTGAAAAACAAAAAAATTCAATAAAATTTTTTCTCACAGGCCCTTGCATTTGCTTTCCTTAATGGTCGATAGATGTTCATGGAAGCGACATCGCCGTAAAGTGAACTGACCATCCAGATGAACTTGTCGGTCGATTTATTCTTTGTTTTAATCAATGTAAAAAAATAACATCGCATACAACAGGCACGACATGCTGTTTCCTTTTTGTCGTCGGCGCACCACTCAGTTACTGTAATGTTTGAAAATAATTATTGCTGTGAGCACAAAAAAAAAAAAAAATTGGGAATCGAGAATCTAGCTGGGTTCATCAGACCTTTTAACTTAAGTCAATTTTTTTCCCTTCAGTTCCTATAAGATGTTACGGATGAAGTAATATATACGGTTGACGGAATTATACCTCATGGTTTTAATGGTTGTAAACACAGCAAATAAACAGCTGTGTGAAGTAATGTATACGGTTGACGGAATTGTATCTCATGGTCTTCATGGCTGTAAACACAGCAAATAAACAGCTGTGTGAAGTAATGTATATGGTTGACGGAATTATATCTCATGATTTTCATGGGTGTAAACACACCAAATAAACAGCTGTTTGAAGTAATGTATACGGTTGACGGAATTATATTTCATGGTTTTTATGGCTGTAAACACACCAAATAAACAGCTGTGTCAAGTAATGTACCGTATACGGTTGACGTAATTATATCTCATGGTTTTCATGGCTGTAAACACACCAAATAAACAGCTGTGTCAAGTAATGTACACGGTTGAGGTAATTATATCTCATGGTTTTCATGGCTGTATACACACCAAATAAACAGCTGTGTCAAGTAATGTATACGGTTGAGGTAATTATATCTCATGGTTTTCATGGCTGTAAACACACCAAATAAACAGCTGTGTACAGTAATGTTTACGGTTGACGGAATTATATCTCATGGTTTTCATGGCTGTAAACACACTAAATAAACAGCTGTTTGAAGTAATGTATACGGTTGACGGAATTATATCTCATGGTTTTCATGACTGTAAACACACCAAATAAACAGCTGTGTACAGTAATGTATACGGTTGGCGGAATTATATCTCATGGTTTTCATGACTGTAAACACACCAAAAAAAAACAGCTGTGTACAGTAATGTATACGGTTGACGGAATTATATGTCATGGATTTCAAGGCTGTAAACACACCAAATAAACAGCTGTGTCAAGTAATTTATACGGTTGACGGAATTTATATCTCATGGTTTTCATGGCTGTAAACACACCAAATAAACAGCTGTGTCAAGTATTTTATACGGTTGACGGAATTATATGTCATGGATTTCAAGGCTGTAAACACACCAAATAAACAGCTGTGTCAAGTAATTTATACGGTTGACGGAATTTATATCTCATGGTTTTCATGGCTGTAAACACACCAAATAAACAGCTGTGTCAAGTATTTTATACGGTTGACGGAATTATATCTCATGGTTTTCATGGCTGTAAACACACCAAATAAACAGCTGTGTCAAGTATTTTATACGGTTGACGGAATTATATCTCATGGTTTTTATGGCTGTAAACACACCGAATAAACAGTTGTGTCTTATTCAGGTTCGTGGCTATATTGTTCGCGGCCAAATTAACGAAATGCCTCAAGAGGTTTAAATCGGATGCCAAATTTGGTTTGAGTTTAGTCGCCTTTGTCTTCTCCAATACCTACAAGGTGGTGCGTATCAAGTTATGAAAGAGAATAAGCAGAATTATGTTCTGAAAAAAAAAGTAGTAAGTCTAGTAGTTTTTAGTGTAAAAATTTAAAGCTAAATATAATGCAAATGGAATCTGAAGACATTACGAAAAATCCGTTACAATTTAAAGATCTTTTGAAAAATGACCTAATGTCGATTTTACGTCACTTCGGATGAGTGGGTGGTATTCAAATGGGCATATTTTATCCTAAATTTATGTTGACTAGCAAAGGGTATGTATAATATATGTAGTGAAGAACAAAAATGATTTTACTTTTCTAATCAGATTATTTTAAAGATGTGTGTGAACACTCATTTTCAAGCGATATAAGCTCGGTACAAACAAAAAGGGCCAGGAGGAGCACTGATTTGCATAAATTCAAAACTGTCCATTTTATTGAATAACTTCTATCCACGTTTTGAAGAGCACTCAAAAGAGTCTAATTTAGATTGAAAATTAATCGAACATAAAATGTTTTTGAATTGAAAAAAAATTACCTTATCTCTTCGTTTTCCTCTCTAGAGTCTTTGTTTATCCATGTCTCTGTGTTTTTATCTCTACTTATCTATCTGTCCGTCTCTTTGTTCTCTGTGTGCCTGATTGTCTCCATGTCGGTCTGTCTGCCTATTGATCTGTCTGTCCTCTATCTGTCTGTCTGTCCCTGGCTGTGTGTGTGTCTCTCTCTTTCCATCTATCTCTATCTATTTATTTGACATTATCTAAAGTCTCTCACCACTTGTATGGAGCATAAATGTTAACCTTTCTTCAACAGCAACATTAAATATTGTTTTATTTCTTTCTCTTTAAGACTGATACAGTGACAAGCTGCTTAGTTCCGCAAAGTTAGGCGATGGGCTCAGGTTATCTCTATCATGACATAGTGAGTAACCTAGATCTGTCTGCGGCTACATAGTAAATTTCCCAAGTCCAAGTCTATGGTGGAGCGTTTATATCGAATAGTCAACTTCTAAAGTGATAATTTTAAAAATTAACGGATTTATGACAAACTGCAATCAGAATAGATGTTTTTCCCAAAATTAAGGGGAAAAATAAAACTCTGGAGTTTTTTGTCAAACAGCTGAGCTGTACACTATCGGTTTTAAAAAAAGAGAATATCTAGCTTTTAATTTTTTTTTTATTCTGATTACTTCAGCTAACACGTTTTTTTTTTACAAATTAAACATTTCAAACTTTCGGGCTACAATTGTTATGCAATTTTCTCTTTCAAATCAAAGATAAAGGAGATGCATTGAAAAGATTTAGGATAAAGCTTTGCTTTTTCTTCAATATGCTTATGAAAAAGTCAGTCTTTCATTTATTTATACCATCTTATGTTGTTATTTTTTTATATTAATGAACGAATAGAAAAAAATATATTTCAATCTTAAGTGAAGGGAAACAACTGCAGTCAGATTATGGTTTACACAGTTAGTTTGGAGGAGAGAGGCTCTATTAAATAACTCTTGCTTGTTTGTTCTTGCTATGATTGTTTCCATTGTTTAATTGGAAGTTCAGTTCATTTCGCTAACTAGTTTGAGCTGCCAGTCTATAACGCATCTTTTGATGCTAATAATTAAGCAGGACAATCACCAAGGTAAAATATTGGAATGACTTGTTAGAACATGATGAAATAAACCTTCTCTCTAAAATAATAACACGAAGCGCAATTTATCGTTTTTACTAATTTATTTTTATTATTATCAAAGCATGGTGGAGACTGTTGCCATTTATTACGATAATTTTAAAGAAAACGCATAAGCCTTCCAAAGTCTAGTCAAAACGTGATTTCAGCATACTGAAAAAAAAAAACATTTATGAGCAATCAAATAAATCTAAAATTGTAAATTTTAACTAACTTAGTTTCTGATTTTCTCTGGCATAAACGACCTGCTTTGCAGGGTTCACCATACACTGACACAGCATCTCACATTAGCTATGGATTAAAAGCAACGAAATTAATAAAAACAATAAGCCGGCACCATACTGCTCCTGTCCAAATAGTCTATGCCTGTATGGAGCTGCGTTTCTGCAATTAGCGGAACAGCCTTGTACAGTACTGTAGCTAGGATTTCCGCTGTTCCCTCCTTCGACATTCAACCTATTTACCGTCATGTCAATATCCATCTCCAGTGGAAGACTTGTGTCATTCTCAGTGTCGAAGTCGAGAGATATTGAGTGAAGGTCCCACTCGTGGCTTCGCAAGTCATCTGGATAAGAAAAAAAGTTAAAAGTAAGAAGTTTAACTACAAGCAATAGTGACATGGAAGCGCTACAAAAACGAAAAAGGTTCTACATGAAAAGGTAAATAACAGAAATGATTGTACCACTCCATGAAAGACCTAGGACCCCGCCTTGGAATCGAATGATTGCAACATACCACTAGAATATATATATATATATATATATATTGCAAGTACAATGGTCGTAACATACCCATACAATCAATTCATCCACATTGTTAACCAATGATTTTGACACCCTACTGGTACCAATATTCTCATATTGTAACTATTGATTGTAACACCCTAAAGTGACTAATATCACCACATTGCTGACTAGTGTTTGTCACCAATATTCCAACATTCCTGGCTAATGCCTGTAACACCCTACAGTGACCAATATTGCCATATTGCAGACTGATGGTTTAGACCAATATCCCTATATTGCTGACCAGTGGTTGTGACCCATATCGCCACATTGCTGACTGATGGTTTAGACTAATATCCCTATATTCCTGACTAATGATTGTGACTAATATCCCCACATTGCTGACTAATGGTTGTGACTAATATCCCAAATTGCTAACTAAAAGTTGTGACCAATATCCCCACATTGCTGACTAATGGTTGTAACACCCTTCAGTGATCAGTATTCCCACATTGCTAACTAATGGTTTTTTAACACCCTTCAGTGACCAGTATTCCCACATTGCTGACTAATGGTTGTAACACCCTTCAGTGACCAGTATTCCCACATTGCTAACTAATGGTTGTAACACCCTTCAGTGACCAGTATTCCCACATTGCTAACTAATGGTTGTAACACCCTTCAGTGACCAGTATTCCCACATTGCTGACTAATGGTTGTAACACCCTTCAGTGACCAGTATTCCCACATTGCTAACTAATGGTTGTAACACCCTTCAGTGACCAGTATTCCCACATTGCTAACTAATGGTTGTAACACCCTTCAGTGACCAGTATTCCCACATTGCTGACTAATGGTTGTAACACCCTTCAGTGACCAGTATTCCCACATTGCTAACTAATGGTTGTGACTAATATCCCAAGCTGCTAACTAATAGTTGTGACAAATATCCCCACATTGCTGACTAAGGGATTTAACACCCTACAGTGACCAGTATTCCCACATTGCTAACTAATGATTGTGACCAAAACGCCTATACGGCTAACTAATGATAATGACCAATATACCCACATTGCTGACTAATGGTTGTGAACAATTACCCAAATTGCTAACTAATGGTTGTGACCAATATCCCCACATTGCTAACTAATGGTTGTGACCAATATCCCTACGTTGCTGACTAATGGTTGTGACCAATATTCTCACATTGCTGACTAATGGTTGTGACCAATATACCCACATTGCTGTCCAATGGTTGTAACAGCCTACAGTGACGAATATCCCCACATTGCTGACTAATAGTTGTGACCAATATCCCCACATTGCAAACTCATGGTTGTAACGCCTAACAGTGACCAATATTCTCACATTTCTAACTAATGGTTGTGACCGAAATCCTTACATTGTAAACTAATGATTGTAAAACCAATTAGTAAGAACATTTCCCCGTGTTAAATTTATGTGTATTGCACGAAAACTCAACCAAGAACTGTAAGTTTTCTTACCTGATGTTAGCACAAAGCTTTTGTCCTGGTCTATGAATCTATCGTTCTGCTTCTCTTTTATGTTGCTCATGAAGCCGAGCTTCAAAGGGCAGGTCTGTGTTTCAGCATTTAGCGAAGTTTCACAAGATGTTGTCACAACCTCAAGGGAAAGAATAGAAGAAGAAAAAGAAGATGTTTATAAAATCAGGAAAAACAAAAATAAATATTTATCTCCTAGAAACAAATCCTGACATCGACAAGACATTGTCAAACGTCATATCTCTATCGAGCCTTAAAGGCTGGCAGCTTGTTAGAAATGGTTCGCAGCCTTTTAGGCTTATTTTTTCCACTGCTAATAAATGTACTCCCAGGTTCAGTAAAAATATTCTAAGATTTGCGAATAAAATAATATTTATTATTATAATTATTGTTATTATTATTATTATTATCATTATTATAATAATTATTATTATTATTATAATTATTATTATTATTATTATTATTATTATTATTATTATTATTATTATTATTATTATTATTATTATTATTATTATTATTATTATTGTAGTTAGTCATGATGCGAATCTTTTATGTTATTACAAATTAATCACTTTTCTCAATAAAAAGAGAATTTCTGGAATATATTTTTTTTAATACCTCATTGAACTTCCTAACTAAAATGGTAAAATCTGAATTGCTGCTGTTGCCGCTACTAGAAACCTCAATACAAGAAGGATGATCACTACTTGTATCACTAATACCACTACAACTAGTTTAAATAACATGGCTACAAAGATAACTCGAACTAATACAACATTTGGTGTAACAACTACAGTTTTCAGTGCATTAAAATTTATCATTACAACTTTAACTCTTATGACTACTACTACTACTACTACTACTACTACTACTACTACTACTACTACTACTACTACTACTACTACTACTACTACTACTACTACTACTACTACTACTACTACTACTACTACTACTACTACTACTACTACTACTACTATTACTACTGCTGCTGTTGCTGCTGCTACTACTTCTACTGCTACTACTTTTACTACTCCGCCCCCTACTTACACAACTTCAACCCCTACCATTACAACTGCAACAAGCACTCGCACTTTTGCTTCAACTGAAACTGTATCGTCGTCTTAGTATTTGCTGTTAATGCTGTTGTTGTTGTAGTTAACCTTATATCGTCGTTGTAATTGCTGTTATTGCTGTTGTTGTTGTTGTAGTTAACCTTATAACGTCGTTGTATTTGCTGTTAATGCTGTTGTTGTTGTAGTTAACCTTATATCGTCGCTGCAGTTGCTGTTAATTCTGTTGTTGTTGTAGTTAACCTTATATCGTCGTTGCAGTTGCTGTTATTGCTGTTGTTGTAGTTAACCTTATATCGTCGTTGTAGTTGCTGTTAATACTGTTGTTGTAGTTAACCTTATAACGTCGTTGTAGTTGCTGTTAATGCTGTTGTTGTTGTAGTTAACCTTATATCGTCGCTGTAGTTGCTGTTAATGCTGTTGTTGTTGTAGTTAACCTTATAACGTCGTTGTAGTTGCTGTTAATGCTGTTGTTGTTGTAGTTAACCTTATATCGTCGTTGTAGTTGCTGTTAATGCTGTTGTTGTTGTAGTTAACCTTATATCGTCGTTGTAGTTGCTGTTAATGCTGTTGTTGTTGTAGTTAACCTTATATCGTCGTTGTAGTTGCTGTTAATGCTGTTGTTGTTGTAGTTAACCTTATATCGTCGTTGTAGTTGCTGTTAATGCTGTTGTTGTTGTAGTTAACCTTATATCGTCGTTGTAGTTGCTGTTAATGCTGTTGTTGTTGTAGTTAACCTTATATCGTCGTTGTAGTTGCTGTTAATGCTGTTGTTGTTGTAGTTAACCTTATATCGTCGCTTTAGTTGCTGTTAATGCTGTTGTTGTTGTAGTTAACCTTATATCGTCGCTGTAGTTGCTGTTAATGCTGTTGTTGTTGTAGTTAACCTTATATCGTCGTTGTAGTTGCTGTTAATGCTGTTGTTGTTGTAGTTAACCTTATAACGTCGTTGTAGTTGCTGTTAATGCTGTTGTTGTTGTAGTTAACCTTATATCGGCGTTGTAGTTGCTGTTAATACTGTTGTTGTTGTAGGTAACCTTATATCGCCGTTGTAGTTGCTGTTAATGCTGCTGTTGTTGTTGTTGTTGTTGTTGTTGTTGTAGTTAACCTTATGTCGTCGTTGTAGTTGCTGTTAATGCTGTTGTTGTTGTTGTTGTAGTTAACCTCATGTCGTCGTTGTAGTTGCTGTTAATGCTGTTGCTGTTGTAGTAGGTAACCTTATATGTGTTCCTATCGCTATTGTATACCGGTCTGCTTATACCTCACTTTAGTTACTAACTGACCTCTTTTCTTGTCCAGGCTATGATCCCGTCTTTTTTAATTCTCACGATTCCGGGTAGCAAAGACTGTGTTGGCGATACACTGAGGAAAGAAATAAATGCTTTAGTTTTATCCGTATTTAGACTCTTAGAGAGAGTGATGATACCTTTCAATTAGTAAGAACTGGCGCAAAAGTTCACACAGGAAGAAAATTAAACTGTAATCTTTGACTTTTAAATTCTTTAATTTTATTATGCTTCCAGAAATTTAGTATCACAATTGTGCTATGTGTTGGTTTAACCTAATCAGCACCTGTGAAACAGCGGAGAGCAACAAAACGAAGACCCCGCACAACATGAAGCTTTTGCAACATATAAAGTTAATATGAGTGCAGCAAGAACTTATATAGCACATTTTCTTCCTGGCTCATAAGAAATGGCATATGTTTTGCTAAAAATACTTCCTGTTTTAGTAATAAGTTCAGTCCATTTTCAGAGGATAAAATTGAAATCTTGTTGTTTTTTAATGCAGTTTTTAAGGATTTGTTTTGCCAAACATTATGTGTCGTTACACAGTTGTTTTTTTTCTGTTTTAGTGAAACCAGGCAGTGATTGAGCAAAAAGGTTATGAGAAAAAGTCTGGGTTTTTTTTGTTTGTCAGTTTGTCTGGGTTTTTCTTTTTTTTTCTTCCCCGTCTTATATTCACAGTAGAAAATTGATACAAGAACCTCTTACCATGCTACCTTTGTCAGAAAAAAGATCGGGGGGATAATTTTTAATATTTATTATTATTATTATTATTATTATTATTATTATTATTATTATTATTATTATTATTATTATTATTATTATTATTATTATTATTGTTATTATTATTATTATTATTATTATTATTATTATTCAATATTATCATTGTTTTTGTTGTTGTTTTAATCCAGACATCCCTAATCCTGACTCTGCACATATCCAATATTTTTTGGTTGTTTTTTTTTTGGTTGCTGTTTTTTGTTGTTGTTGTTGTTGTTTTTTGTTTTCTTTTTTTTTTCACGTTTAGCAATTTTATCTTGGAGCGTGATCTTCACCTGTTGAGGAAGAGAAGATCTGGAGTCCACACCGAGCTTGTGTTGGTCATGATCTGATGGACTCTGATGGGGGTCCAGCTCAGTCGGCTGTCAAACCAAGTCTGGTGTAAGTGGCGGCGAGGGGGGGGGGAGGGGGGTTTAGGAGAGAGCGAAAGATTTGAGGGGGTAAAAGGGGGGGGGGGGTGTTGAGATGTTGGTGTTTTAGTTTTATCCTCAAACATTTTTAATACTTTTATGAGTTAAAAATATTTTGGGTTGTCCTGTTCGTTAAAATTACTGAAATCAACAGAGACATCGTTTTTTTAAGCTGTCTATATAAACAGAGAAAAAAAAGTTAGAATTATCATAATGGAGTTTTATTGTTTTAAATCAAGGTAGAGCTTTTTGTCTCTAATTGCTTGCTGGTATTTTTGTTAAGGCGGTTTTAAAAGAGGTAACTGTACTCTGCAGTCTAGTATGGTAAGGGGCGAGAACTGGGAAAATTTTTTAAATCTTTGCCTGTTGTCAGTTTATTCCCTTCTGTCATAAAGTCCAAATCGCACATCGATTTTTTTAGCTGCACAACTGTCCCTTAGAACTCGACTTAAAGCGAGTCAATGATTGGCCGATCTTTGAAGTTAATCAAATGCCAGAGTTGTTGTTTTTGTAACGTCAGTCAGTATTAACCATCTCCATGCCTATCACAGTCTTTGATCAAATGCCAGAGTTGTTGTTTTTGTAACGTCAGTCAGTATTAACCATCTCCATGCCTATCACAGTCTTTGATCAAATGCCAGAGTTGTTGTTTTTGTAACGTCAGTCAGTATTAACCATCTCCATGCCTATCACAGTCTTTAATCAAATGCCAGAGTTGTTGTTTTTGTAACGTCAGTCAGTATTTACCATCTCCATGCGTATCACAGTCTTTAATCAAATGCCAGAGTTGTTGTTTTTGTAACGTCAGTCAGTATTTACCATCTCCATGCCTATTACAGTCTGGAGCTCTTGCCTCAGCACGTCCAGGAACTTGATCCGCTGTACTTCCATCTCGACCGTGACGTTGACGTAGCGCTGTGGGGGTCTCACCCAGCGGTTGTACTTGTGGAACTTCAGCTCAAACGTCTGTTCTGTCTCCTCCTCATATTTGTCTGTTAGCCACTGCTCTTTGGGATCTGAAGAGTTGAGTCCTCGCAAACAAAAGCTGCGCAGAGGACCACAACAATGGAAGAGAATAAAGCTGATAGAAATTTGGGAAAACAATTTTCTGTCGTTGAAAGTTTTTCTGTTCTTTTTGTTTTTACGATACAATTGGCTGTGGCTTATTGAAGTCGTTAACTCAAGATTCAAGTGATAGATAACACTTTAATAAAGATAAGTGTGGCGCCCAATGACTTCACTATGTACCTTGTTACCAGACCTAGACTAGATAGATCGATTAACCAATCAGATGCCGGGCTCGTTAGCGCGGGTGATCATGACCTTTCACGCCTCTCTATCCCTCGTCTCTTTCAGAGCATCAGTCATTCGTCCTACTCTTAGCCACTTTGTTAGACCATCCAACATCTTTTCACGCTGTTTTCCTTTTCTGTGTTTTCTCAAAATAATTCCAGTTGTTTCAAAATGTTCTACCTGTGACAACTGGAATGATCAAAGGAAAACTATAGAGATAACCTACCCAAAAACTGAAAAAAGAGAACAAACGAGGTCTTTGAAGTTGAGTTGTTTGTTTGAATTGGAATCCTAGACTTATGGATCAATATTACCTGTTCACTTCACCAAGTGATATTCCATTTTCCTTCGCGCATCTGCCAATAACCAGACGCTTTGCCAGTAACTAGAGCTTTGTCTGTAACTAGACGCTTTGCCTGTAACTGGACGCTTGGCCAAGATGGTAGGGAAGAGCCATGGCTAGGTTTTAAAATTATACAGCCGCTGTTAATAGATGCGTAAGGACTTAACGATGCATCCTAGTCCATGCAAGAGGCATTAGCTTAAGATCCTCGGAAAGTGATTTAGGCCCGATTTAAATCAAGATTCTGGATCTTGTCACAAAATAATATTAAAAGTTGAACCAATCGATGTTGATCCAAAAAGACAAATCATAGAATATTTGCACGATGTTGTTCCGTTGAAAAATAAGCAGATTTCATGGCCTTTTGTTACATTTTATTGTGAAGTACGGAAATGCTAGGCCTTACTACTACATTAATTCCATCGTGGATGCCTAATCAACGCATCTTACATCACATGGGATTGATGGATCGAGATCATTTATTAAAAAAAAACAAGTTAAAGCATAAGTTTTTTAACATTAGACTTGGAATTCTTGACTTATAGTTACGTGAAGTCACACACACACACATTGTGATGATCAAGGAGGAAGGAAAAATCAAAACAACTGCTGATCTGGACAAACTCTCTAATCATTTTAAAGACATGTCATACCTAGACAATAATGATCACACCAACAACTCATCTATTCCCACAACCTTGACGGAGATAAATTCCCGAACAAACCCATAACTAGAGAAGAACTGGTGGAAGCCATTCAGTAAGTGAAGAATGGAAAGCAGAGGAAAACCATGACATTTTTAACGAATACATCAAGACCTCTGCTAATATGTTTATTGTTTAAACGCGTTGAGCGTCATGGCAGGCCTGGTATGTGACCTGGCTCATCTGTTCTTGTAACTAAAGGATCGCAGGCTATTATAATTAATATTCCATCTTAT
>JAWDGP010004165.1:0-27500 GCA_033675545.1 Elysia crispata
TAACTATTTTGTTACCTTTCCCCTTCATGCAACTGACAAATTATAGTTACTTCATTTATTCTTATCTATTAGATAAAAAAGTTTGCACGATTGCATAATACAGAGAAATAATGTGCACTTCATATGATAAACAAAAACAAAACAAAAAAATGATGATGAAAAAGTGAGCTAAAAACGTTAACTGCCGGTTTACAAAATTCATGGTGAAGCATTACAATTTCAATAACTTTTGCACATGAAACAGTCATAACCATTGTAACTTTGAGCAGTTATGATGATTTTTTTTCAATCCATCTTCATTTTCATTGTTTATGTCATTTTCATTATGTAAACTAACCGTGACAAACCGTTTAAATATCCGTAAAGTTATCTTCCATCCAAATCACATGTACTGATCATAAAAACAATCATTATTTATGTAATGAAAGACGGATGGGAAGCGACCATGATTATTTCCACTATCTCCACTGTGGTTGATTTTTCTATACTACTTATTTCATTATTTTCAGTCACATGCATCTTTAGATCCTTAGATCTAGCTTCGTCTGTCTCAGCTTCTAACGTGATTTGACTGCTTTCTTTATTTCTATATTCATTTATGCTTTTCAGTCAAACGGCATCTTTCATAGATTCGTTAGAGGCTAGTTTGTTTATGTCCTGTAAAAATATGGACTTGATCGTTCTTAGCGATTCAACCTCTTAGTCTATTCAAGCCAGCATGAAAGTCACTTTTCCTGAAGCATCTATTTTTGTAGATGCGGATAGCTCAGTGGTTAAGTGCCTGGTCTTGTCTCGGCAAGGCGATGGGTGCCGCATCGAGGCGCAGGTTTGATCCCTGTTCATTCCATCTGTTGTAATGTTTTCACGTCTTTCGTCTTATTTGTCGGTCTTGAGCTAGATATAGATTTGTGGTTGATTTTTCTATACTACTTAGATCCTGGGGAGCCAACGGGTCACGGGAATTAAAAAAAAAGAGAAAGAGAAGAAGCTATGTGTAAGGTGAAGGAGGGGAAGGGGAGAGAGAGAGAGAGAGAGAGAGAGAGAGAGAGAGAGAGAGAGAGAGAGAGAGAGAGAGAGAGAGAGAGAGAGAGAGAGAGAGAGAGAGAGAGAGAAAATCTCAGTATAAGACATGACTACAGTGAGTCATTTTGATGTTGAGACAACTCAAAAAGGGTAGTGTCACGTTGCAATATGAACCAATTTTTTATTTACAGTTGCAAGCTGGACGCAATGAAAATTTATGAAAAATCAGGTAAAAAACAATCAGATGCCAACGTTTTTGGGACTACCATTCTGCAGCTCAGGGAAATCCACATGTATCTAGATCCATGATGTTATTTCACGAAAAGTTATGCTACCTGGTTACAATAAACTCTTGTCCAACATTCCGAAGCATTTATAAGACGCCCTTAGTATTATTTAATTGAGGAATATCTTTTTTTATGTTATTAGCATTTCATCTTTTTGTTATTTGGAATGATGGTTTTGAGAGATACGGAGACACCAAGATGTGAGAAAGAAACAGAGAGAGAGAGAGAGAGAGAGAGAGAGAGAGAGAGAGAGAGAGAGAGAGCGAGAGAGAGAGAGAGAAACTGTCTAATAATTCTCTTCCCTAACACTGTTTTAGAGAAATGGAATGGATCAAGCTGAAGGCGACGTATCAGTTAGAGGAATACTCAAATCCCGGGGACCTGATGAATCGGCTTTGGTTTTGTCTTGGAACAAGGCAACGAATTTCTGTCCGAACGCGTTTAAGTGTGTGGCGGAGGGAATCAAGAATAAGAAGAGTCTTTCTATATCCTCAACGATCGCGGAAGCTGTACCGGATGGCGGGGCGTGTTGTTGGAACCGAGACTCGGTCAACTCGGTGCTTTTTGGGAAAGTCCAGGCTTTGAGTAAGAACCTGCTGAACCTTCAAAGAGGGGGTGGGCACAGATGGAGATCCAATGACTGATACTCGTTGGTAATATTTAAAAAAAAATGATCCATGGTTTTAAAAAAAAAAGAAATTCAATATGACATCTTATTATCCCTATAACACAATAGTTCAAGTTTATGGTTATCAAATTTAACACCAGTTGTAAGCGCTAATATTGGGAAATACTCTTCTCTACGACTGCAAGAATCGGAGAGACAATAAAGCTGTCCTCTTTACACTGTAATCGAGGCGGTGCTCGCTGGCAAGAAGTGAAAAAGCCTGGTCCTGTTCACCCTCATCAGAATAGTCGACGGATAAACCTAGATCTCAAACGATAACAGTATGAATCTGAGCATTCAATAATAAAAAGAGCTAATGGAACAACTAAAACAAAGAAGCAAAAATCAGCAACAACAAAAAGAAGAAAAAAAAAACAAACACCCCCCCCCAACAAAACAACAACAAAATACAAAACAAAACAAACAACATAAAACTTCCCCCTATTTGTTACGGAAATGAATTGAACCACACCCACACAAATCTATTCTTCCAGCTGAGGTTATACTGGATGACCTAGACCAAGATGGATCCACGACTGTCAAGTCAACCTATTTTCTATCCGATGGTGTGGTAAAGACAGCCCCAGTGTTATTCTCTGAATCTCTCTCCACTGACAAATCCGTCAGCTTACCCAAGGCCAAACTGTCCTTTGCACGGTAGGTTTTTGTCCCTCTAGAAGTAGAGCCACAAAATTATAGCTTTGCCGTGAGTGGCTTTTAGCTTATGGAGCGGGATGGGGGGAGGGGGAGATTTACGTTAATTTTTCTTTAATTCATTTTAGTTTTAACAAAACGTGATAATTTTCCCTTACTAAATCTTCTGTTCTTTTGTTTTGCTGACCAACCTTCCTCTGTTCGATTCTGCGGTCGGCCTCCTTCGTGATGTTTCAAGTGGCACACTTTCCTCTGTTCTCAAGTAGGTCAGAGCGACTAGCCTATACATTAAAGACTCAACTTTGCACTTAAAAAAAAATAATAAAATAGTAACATTTGTTTTTCACTCCATTCCAACATCCAGCGATCTCAAAAGCTGTTGGGGAAGGAGAAATGATAAACAGAGATAAAAGGAGAAATAGATGTTCGCCACAGCGGCGCCCACTGACCCACGCTACACAGGTCGGTTTCCTGGACAAATGTTAATTGGTAGTTTTACTCAGATGGACAGTCAGCTAGTTTTATACTTTAAAGCTCATGCATTTTCAAAGTTTCGAGAACTAAATTAAAATAATGGCACTTAAGCCTTCTATGGCTTTTTTTTCCTAAGCTAATAAGTTAAATAAATTGCACAGTATCTACATTTTAAATACAAAAATTTACATTCTTTAACTTAAATTTTTAACATTAGCTATTGTTGTGGTCGTAGGAATCATGGATTATGGAAATCTTGTCATCTCTGATTAGCGCTTATACCGCTAAAATATGCCGGTGTGATGCGGTATGCAAATCCTGTCGTATTTAATACTCCGAGACCAGACAGACGACAACAATGGTTTGTTCTCCTCCATTATTTCTAATATTTTTTCCCATCGTTTGCCTTTCATGGATATAATTATGCTGAGAACGTCTCAGCGGTCTCGTGAGATTCAATGAGACAACGGTGTTAAAGCATCTCTCTGCTGTAACTACCTAATGTTACAAAACGAATTGGAACAACTAGGGACCATAAGCATTTCTGCTGTAGTTAGTTGCAATCTATTGAATGTCATAAACGATCAGACCAAGGACAAGCTATTGTTTTGCAAACTAAACTTCAACTTATTCGCGATGAGAAGACAGCACGAGAGTTGGCACCACAGCACAGTGCTAGCATCCCACAGGGACGAGGAGAATTGGAGCGGACGAAATGGAGTATTCAGTTTGGTCGGAGACTGCGGCGAGCCCTCGACTTTACCGTTCTCATTGTATTCTTCTGGGTTCATCATACATTTATAAACAAAGCCTCCCTTCCTCCTGATTCTATATTTAATGATTGGGAACAAATGGGAAATTATTGGACCAGTATGAGCTAAGACGGTGTTGTGTCCCTAAATTAGGCTTAACCGAATATGCAGGTGGCGATACTGTTGACGGACACTTGAACCAAAAAAAAAAAGTTGATTAGATGTATAAAAGAATAGATAGATAGATAGAGATAAAGGAAGAAAAATAGATAAATAGACAAGCATATTGATCAACAGATAGATAGACCGATAACTACATACAAAGATAAGGTAACAAATAAAATTAGATATGAATAGCAAGAAAAATCTTTAAAAAATGTAAGAGAGATAATAACGGCGTTTGAAATTAAGTAGAAATGAGTCAAGTGGTATGCACACGCGCTGCAGGAGAAAGAAGGCATACAGTTCTGGATTTTAACAAAGAAATAATTCCTCCTTAAAAATAAAACCGACAAAATACATGAGAAAAATACCACTCATATGATAATGCACTTCCAAACACGACGCAGGCGTATGTCCAGCCCTTAACTCAGATCGGATTAGATACGCTAAGACTGGGGCCTGTCACACTAAGAGTAACGACCGTTCAGCAACCATGAACGCCATAATGAAGGAGAGCGGCCAAGTGCGGCAAGAAGCTCTTCTTTCCGCGTTGTGGGCAGTCCAGTTTCTTCGCTTAATATATATTTGGTGCGTCCTTCTCTTTTTTAATCATGTGGCGATTCCTTCTTCTTTTTTTCTTTTTTTTAAAACAGAGTTCTGCTCGAATCTCTGTTGCTTGGATGCGGGTGAAAAAAAAAAAGAAGGAAAAAAAAAACCCTCTTTGCTAACAAAGCAAACTGAATCAATGTTAGATTATTAGAATGAAAGATAAGATAGCTGGTAACCTTTGGAGCTAGTCAGGTAGACTGATAGAAAAATATAATTAAAATGAAATGAAGATACGGGAGAAGGTCAACTTCAATGCAATACATCTATAACTGTTCATGAAAAAAATTAATGACTCGGGATGGTACATTGGCGGAAAAGGAAAAACGGGGAAAATTCAAAATCGATGCAAAACACATGCTCCAAAGCAAGGAGCATGGGCGACTAGTAGGAAAAGAGTGCAGAAAAACGAACACTGAGTCACAGAAACAGGCTGACAAACAAAAACTAAGGAAAGAGCACCATCTTTAGCTATACATGGTTATGTTTTACTCTGCTGTGGGCGTCGGCAAGTCCAACTCGCTAATTGATAGCGGCCTTTTCCCCTGTCTTTCCCCAACAATGGGATTATTACTGCAGCTTTCCTTGCCTGACCGTCTCGTTTGTATAACTAAATATATCACATACTGAGTATCGGGTCTAATTCATGGAGCTCTCATGGGACGGTGATTAATTCAAGCAGACAAGGCGCGTGAGTGCATGGCAAATATTGTGCTCACTCGTCCACGCCTCAGGAGGGGGGAGGTAGTTGAATTACATCCGCCAGACAGACATGTTTGGATTTGATTTTGGGATTGGGAGCTCTCATACAAATCCTATTTCATGACATTGCATGAGTTTTTCTTTCAGATACCAGTTGCTTCATTTGAAACCTTTTTTTTATATTGTCTCGTTCGTATCTTATTTGATCTCTGAAGCTTACTCAAACCATGGTTTGTGTTAATATATCTTATTTTAACCAAAAGTGGTGTGAAACAAAAAGGGAACTTCCCATGACATGATTCAAGAATAAGATCAGCAGTATTGTTAGCGGAAAATCTTGTTCCTGAAAGTCTAAAAAGAATGTCAGAACTATAACTTGTCTTAGCTTTGAGTTCGTAAGCAAACAACTAATTAAGAAACTACTAACAAAAATATTCCAGGATCGCAGAAGTAGAAAAGTATAAGGAAAGGGATCTTCTGGGCTGTCTGCAAAAGGTCAAAGCCATAGTCACCTGTGGCAAGTGGTCGTCTTTTTATGGCTTTTCAAGACATTCAAACTAAATTATAAAGCGCACATACATCAATGCTCTACCCGTTTTTTGTTTTTTGTTGTGTTTTGTTTTGTTTTACTCGAAGTTCCTGTAGTGGAAATGAAAACATGACATTATTATTGACGTGTTTCTTTCTCTTTTGCGTTGTTTGCATATATTTTTCATGTCTTTTGCTTTTGTTTCGGTACGTTTTACTCGAACTTACAATGGTGGAAATTAGAATATGACAGTGATGTATTGTTTTTAATGAAAGTTAAAGTCTACTCAAGTTAGGAAGGTCCTTTTCGCGCGATGACGTCTCTTAGTAGAAAGGGATAATTATGGAGTTACTTGTACATTCGTTCTATCTCTGCATTCTTATCTGTCGGGTGAAACATTTGTTGCATGCGCCTGGAATATGTTTAAATCGCATCCCCGCACCCCCTTGATGAGAAAAATACACGCGCATCAAGAAAGCGCCTTCTATCTCAATCTCTCATCATTAGGTTTCCGTTTCATCCAACCAAAAAACGATGGGCCAGCCTTAAAGTAAAATGATTCAATTCTGGTACAGAGTCAAAATTATCTTTACAACCTCCACACGATTTTAAATGTTCATAAATACATAAAGAGATGCGACAGATGTTCGAAGCAAGATTGTTGTTCTGAATCACTCGTTTCTTAGAGACTGTACGGGTTTGAGTGTAATGTACAGGAAGAACAAAGAGAACTGGAAGAATAATTGTAGTAACAGGAAAGGAAGAGAGAGAGAGAGAGAGAGAGAGAGAGAGAGAGAGAGAGAGAGAGAGAGAAATGAGAGAAAAAAGATGTACATAGAGAAAAAAACCCTCATCGCAGCAGATGAAATTAAAGATAAAAAACCAAAAAGAACAATAAAAAAAAAAAAACAACTAAGGAAAACAATCATATATCGAATCCCCCCCAACCCCCTTTCCTCTCGATGTCATTCCCTTTATATCAATTTAAGGATAGAAAGGATAGGGTTATTCGATTTAAGTAGTCTTATGTTTATTCATCTTTTAAACTTAACTAAAATTATCAGAAAGTTAGGATGCATCAATGAGACGTGGATCGCAAAAATGATGTTAAGTAAATACATATAACCTATGTCTTATTCTTTTTTTTAGACGTTTCATATAAAAAAGAAAAAAAAACAACTCCGATTTATATCAAGATGTTACTTACATAATTATGTGTATGCATATCAACTGAAGTCAATAAATGATCAAAACAAGAATTTAAACAAAACAATTGTAACATTCCCAAAATCGTTCATAGCGCATTTAGAAACTACAAAGTACATGTATTTGACATTGTACGATGAATTTCTAAACTTAAATTTCAAAACTTAAACTAGAACGAAAGCTTCAGCGATATGCAATAAGGATCGAGCCAAAAGTGGAATACTTAAAGGCTTTCAAAGTCTCTCGCCGCCATTACTTTATACGTTTAATCCAGGTCAGAATTAAGTAGTATTCTGCGTACCGAGAGCACTGGAAAAGTCCATTTTGATGAAAATATATGTTGGCTTAAATCCTAAACAAATAAAAAAAATGACCTCGATGTCGGCGACAGTCTTCGCCCTTTACAGGCAGTATCAGTGGTGCAAAACACCGTCCACTGTGGAAGCCTTCAGCGGGGCGGAATGTACATACACACATAATAATTCTACAATCAAATATCACATGGGGAATGGATGGAAAGGGAGGGAAAAGGGTAGAGACCTTATTTGAGGGGGGTCATCCCCTTCCACGCTTCTCGATTCCCCCTTTGCTTTTGACGCATCTGTCACTTTCCTGTATTTAGCCACTTTGTTACTCCATCCAACTTTTTTTTTCTCTTTTCCCCTGCTGCGTTATCCTTCGAATATTCCAGTTGTCTCAAGATGTTCCAAGTTCTTTATTCTCATCACATGGCCAAAAAAGATTGCCTGACGTTTACGTTTTCTATTTATGAGTGATCTTTTTGAGTCAGCTTCTCGTAACACTATTTCGTTTGACCTCTTTCCAGTCCATGAGATTCGTGGCATTTCTGTTGTCTTTTGTAGCTGTTTTGAAATTGTCTTGGCTTGGCATCCATACATCAGGCAGGGCTCAATAAAGCACTCCAGGCTCTTCTTCTTGTGTAGGTGGAGAGGTATTTATTTCATCATTTTTGCTAGCGTTACTCTTGATGCAATTTCAGTGTTGCGTTCATCGCTTGATATTAAAAGTACCCAAAAGTTTGAATAGATCCCTTTGTCTGAATTTATTCCTGTTGATAAAGATGTTGATCTGTGGACACTCATTGTTTCAACTAATGACCATTATTTCTGTCTTTTTTCTGTCCAGTGCCAACCTTTTTTTAAAAGTTTTTTTTTCAACAATGTCTGGTAAGCGTTTTTTTATTTTTTGCACTTCACCCAGAGGTCTTAAGTGGTTTAAGTCGTGCCGCCTACTTTAATTCCTGGGTATCCCTCTAGGTTTTGCATAATTTTTCACTAAAGAAAGAGACGACAGGGTCTGGAGAAAGCAGCCTTGTCTGACACCACTATATTTTACAGATATAAAGATAATAATACGACACGTTAAATTATTCTTCTGTAAGCATGGATCACGTAACTAACCAATCTTCTTCTTCTTAGTTTCGTAATATTGCTCTCGGAAGGGGGGGAGAGGAGGAGTCAATGATGATAATATCCTGGGCTTTATTTCGGAGACGATTATTAAGGGTATTGGTCCTTCCAGGCTAGCTCGAACTTTGCCACCAGTATGACTCACGATCGTCTTTGTTGCGCTGTTGGCTAGTGAAGCGCGCACAACTCGTCTTGAGGGGAGCAATTTTATACTGGTGAACGCAACAGATTAAGCGGTAGGCGGGCGACAGAGAGAGAGAGAGAGAGAGAGAGAGAGAGAGAGAGAGAGAGAGAGAGAGAGAGAGAGAGAGAGAGAGAGAGAGAGAGAGAGAGAGAGAGAGAGAGAGAGACAGAGACAGAGACAGAGACAGACAGACAGGGAAAGAATGGTAGAGAAGGGGAAAAATTAAAGAGTAAGAGAGTAGGATAAAAGGAGGAAAAAAAGCGACGAAAATGTAAATCATTATATAAGAGATACAAGGAAGAGCAGAAAAATAAAGGAACAAAAAAGACGAGCTGGTGTGGCGTGGGAAAGAGAAAAGAAAGACAGGGAAAAAGAATGAAATACTTCGTACAAGGATAGGGCGAAACAGATGTAGAAAGGATGAATGAGAGACCACAGAGAGGGAGTGTGTGTGTGTGTGTGTGAGAGAGAGAGAGAGAGCTGCCATGAATTTAAGTGTGACGTCACAAAATTCAGGTGACAAGCAAACAGGGTACACTTTCCCAAGACAAAGAGTCACTAACATATAATAAATCCGGAATGGGACACATTCTAAAGACAATACGATGGATACTTTCTGTCATAACTGATAGAGCGTACTTGTATGATGGACTGATGCTAAGGTTTAATGGTTAATGAATAAATACAATAACAATTTAAGGTGCGAAATCTTAATACAAATAAAAGAAATTTTACTGCATAGAAACCCAACATATACACGTTTCACTTCGTAAGCTTAGTCAGTGCTATTACAAAATTTTGAAATATGACTGACGAAGCTTACATTCCAATGTGAAACGTTTGTATGTTGAATTGATAATAGTTTTGTTATTTCTTTTTGTTACCGTAATTATAAAATTGTGAGCTTATTTCCTTTTATACCATAGAGAGAGAGAGAGAAAGTGAGAGAGTGAGAGAGAGAGAGAGTGAGAGAGAGAGAGAGAGTGAGAGAGTGAGAGAGACAGAGAAACAGGTGAGAGAGCACATGAGAGACATATAGGAGTATGAGCAGTACCAAAAGGCAAAACAGGAAAACGCAAATTTGCTCATATTTCTCCCCCCCCCCACTCTCTCTCTCTCTCTCTCTCTCTCTCTCTCTCTCTCTCTCTCTCTCTCTCTCTCTCTCTCTCTCTCTCTCAAGCGATCAGTAACTCGAAACTATGAAAATGACAAAAAAAAAGAATGCTTTTTTAGCTTGAGTTTAAGATCAGGGAATCAGTTGGAATAACATATTGATTTTGGTGATTCAAAGTAAACTTATCGTCACCCTCATTCGATAAAATTTATGATAAATGCCTAAATCATTTTTACCTGTTTTGAGTTATGCAAGAAAGAATTTTTTACCAATACAATTTATAAAAGAAAAAAATATTTTTTTTTGTGATATTATTTTAAATAAAATCAAATATTTAGTAACCAGAACCTTTTTCTGCTCAAGCAAAATGAAGGAGTCAGTATGTACAGCAGTACACAAAATTTGTATTAACATTTTAAACAAAAGATAGTCAAAAATTGAGTTAGGCATTTATTGAATGAGCGTGACGTTATCCATTTTGGGCATCATTTAGCAAAACAGTTCCTAATGTTTTCAAATCTTCACATTTTCATGCAGCGTTAAGACCACAAGCTTTTAAAAGCTTATTTTTTCTGAAAAAACAAATATGTTAACCATTTGTAGAAAGAAACCACCCTCAAAGTATGAATGCAAAATCAGAGCCATTATGGTAAGGTGCTCAAAAGACAAAAATGATTTAAATTTTTTCTAAATGTTTTATGGTGTCTGGTTCAAATAATGTACAAGATTCTGCTTCTAGCTGAAATGAAAAAAAAATATTGATTTATCACATATCTCTCCTTTATTTATAGACGACAAGCATTCCAATTTTGTATGACTCCTTTGTCATACTTTGATCTAATCTCAAGACATGTTGAATTCAGTAAAATAGTATATGGTCTTAATATGGATTCAATACTCACTTTGGAAAAATGCGACAATCCTTCCTTTCGAAGCTGTTACTGCATCCGTATGAAATACATTTCCAAGTGTGAGAGTGAGAATAAGTTGGCAGTAAACAGAAAGATCCATGATTAATTGAGCTTTGTCTCACTCAGCTAGGTGCTAAGTCTTAGGAACCCTGAAACAGAGTGCAGTATTAAGTCACAGAGATATAAATAGGGGGCAAACAATTTTTATCAGTCAGAATTTATCAAGAGTAAAGGGTTTAAATAGAAAAGTCTATGACTCAGATTCAAGCTGAAATTCAAGGAAAAAACGAAAAAAAACAACAAATACTTTGCTTCCTAAAGTATCTGTTTAGTTCTAAAATTTAAGGACTTAGTTAAATTTCGTTAACATGTGTCCTTTGCTTTCTTAAACTATTAATTATATCTGAATGAAAGTCTCCAGATAATTATTGTGCTACATTTGCTCAACGATTATTTTGAATCTATTTCTATTTGGTTCTGTTAAAAATCTAATTCCATGAGAAACACATTCAACCAAAGATTTACTTCTGTTGATTTTCAGTCAAATTCTACATTGCTTCATTTGATAGGGCCTATATGAAATATAACTGACATAAATATGATCTTAATTTGACCGACATTAAAACTTATCTAGATCTAGATCTAGATCAAACCGGAGGGTCGACAGAAATCAATGATATAATAAGCTGTACTCAGATTTGATTCAATGTAAATCTATCTAGAAATGGAAGTGGGCTGGTCATGCGGCAAGGTATCAAGACAACAGATGGACACTCAGAGTCACCGAGTGGCAACCTAGACACGGGAAAAGATCACGAGGAAGACAAGTGAGGCGGTGGCGAGACGATATTGTCAAGATCAAGGGCGCCACATGGAGCAGAGACGCCAAAGACAGAGATGGATGGAAGGCTGACGCGGAGGGCTACTTCCTGCAGTGGAGGGACACAGCCTTGTAAATAAATAAATAAATAAATAAAATCTATCTAGACACGAGTATTATAAGATCTCTTCTCGATCCTCCAAGTTTGACAATAGTAAAATCGCCCTAAAACCCAATTGTATATGTAGATTAACATTCTCTGGTCAATTTCTACCCAATACTGACATGCTTGGTACATAACAGACCAAAAAGTCCTAAAATGAGTAATTTAGGCAAGACAACTCTAAAGATAGTCTAGATCTAAATCTAGATATTCTAGATCTGGATCTAGATCTAGATTAGTTTTCTTGCATGAAAGAGGATAAGAACATTTTACCTCGATCTATATTTCTAGATCTGGTTTTAAAGAACAAAAATAACAGCAGCCTAATCTGATTTGCCAGAAGTGGCCGCAGAAAGCTTGATGATAAACATCAATTTGAGATATTGTTGACACACTGTGTGAGAAATAATGTCACCGCCCTAGACTTGCTTCCGCTCTCTCCATGAACCCAAACCACTTGTAAGCGAAGCTTACAGTGTCCGCACAGAAAATGGACTCGCCCGCAAAAGGACTGTGGCATGGGAAATATTTGACTCCTCGCGAGAGAGAATGAAAATCGATCTCAGTTCTAGATGCGCGTGCCGAAACGTAAGAGATCGAAGAGCTACGTTCACTGATACTGCAACATGCTGCAAACACCTTTGGCTTGGCTGTTACAGATATCGACCTTGGCAAAAGTTGTATTCACTGAAGATTGGACGCATTAAAAATAAGATATCTTGCCCGCATTCTCCAGTTATGAAAATTAATATAACTATTGTATATTACAACGCTTTTTGTAAAATAATGCTACTGATACTGTTTGATGTGTCTTTATTGTTATTGCTCCCCCCCCCCCTTTCTTTTATGAAACAACACTGTCATGATTGAACAAAATTAAAAAATACATGCGTTGATTTTATCTCTATTGCTGTATTCCCTACCCAGTATTCGTCATTTTTAAACGTGCAAATAGTTTATTAGAATAATGAACCCACCCATCTTTGAAACAAAATCTTCTTGCAAAGAAAATCCATTACTTCGTTTGATTTCATTTGATTTATAAATGCGGCTAACCTTTGACAAGGGAAAACTGTAAATGATAATAATTATGTGATTCACATATTAAACGAGTTTGTTTGATTAAATGATATAGTCCGTCGAAAACAAAGTCCTGTCAGGCATCAGACATTAATAAATGCAAAAAAAAAAAGGATTTTGAGAGGCACGCCGAGATATAACTAGATCTATATCTTGAAATGGGAGTAAAGATCAATCTTGTTCTGCACTTTGAAAAAAGAATTAGTTGCCTTTTACTCTTAAAAAAAAAGAACAACATTAATTTTAAACCTATAATGATCTCATAAGGTAGGGCGTGACGATAAAAACTGAGGGCAAAAGAACATAAAAACACATTGTAGAATAATCTCTGACAGTGTGATCCATTCGAAAAAAAAAAAAAGATGGAATGTTATGGTTATTTCTCCCTCATTCCCTTTCACTCTGTTTCTCCCTCTCTTTCTGTCTGTCTCTGTTTCTCTGTCTGTCTATATGTCTCTGTCTCTGTCTGTCTGTCTGTCTCTCTCTCTCTCAATCTCTCTCTCTCTCTTAACTCATAGACGAAGGAACATGGACGCATTAAGTTGTCTTGCATGTCTAGTCGTGTCTATGAATCTCTAGTAAGCTTTTAATGCTGTTTTTTTTTTTTTTAAAGACTTACATGTAATTGTATTAATCTCTATTGTTTTAAACTAAAAAACATGTTTTTAGTTCCGAGGATCCTATTTTTGATGCATATCAGAATTTTCATTGAAATCCATGATTTCTTAAGCTTGGATATAAACCCGATTCTATCCATAACTCGCTTTAGATTTTGTTTTCACTCAACTTTCAGTTTTTTTTAAGCAGAGTAATCGATAAGCTGACTATGTTTAGGGCATTTTTCATGCATGTCATAATGCTGGAGTCTTTTTTGTGTTTCATCCTACAGTAATGGGTGATGATTATCGCAATCTCACTTGTCAGAAAAGAAATCCTAACATCTCTCTCTCTCTCTCTCTCTCTCTCTCTCTCTCTCTCTCTCTCTCTCTCTCTCTCTCTCTCTCTCTCTCTTTTCTCTTTCTATCTATCTATCCACGGTATCAATCAATCAATCAATCTATCTATTAATATATCTACATGTATCTATAGGTCTATCTGTCGATCTATTTATCTTTGGGTGTCTGGGGACACTTATGAATGTGCTTCAGCTGCGTTTTTTTTTTCTTATCAAGGTACTGAAATAAAAAAAAAAAACTGTCTGAGAAGTAATGTTGTCACGCTTCAATAAGTGTCTTCAATATTGATGTTTCTGAAAGTAGAAAATGTTAGTTAACAAACTTTAAATAAAAAAAATAATTAGTGTTCTACAATGTAGCTTGTAATAAAATAGTAAAAATACAAATCGAGTATTGGATTTTGACTAGGAGTAAAGGTTGGAGAGAGAGAGAGAGAGAGAGAGAGAGAGAGAGAGAGAGAGAGAGAGAGAGAGAGACAGACAGACAGACAGACAGACAGACAGACAGACAGACAGAGAGAGAGAGAGAGAGAGAGAGAGAGAGAGAGAGAGAGAGAGAGAGAGAGAGAGAGAGAGAGAGAGAGAGAGAGAGAGAGAGAGAGAGAGAGAGACAGACAGACAGACAGACAGACAGACAGACAGACAGAGAGAGAGAGACAGAGACAGAGAGACAGACAGACAGAGAGACAGACAGAGACAGAGAGACAGAGAGAGACAGAGAGAGAGAGACAGAGAGAGAGAAACAGAGAGGATGGGGGTTAGGGGTTAGACCAATTTAGAGTTCATAGATTTCTAGATCTCTATTACGAGCTAAGCGTTAGATAAGATCACTTTGGTTGTGCATATTGAAGACTGGTGATGTTGCTTTGCACAATACTGGGTTTACAATGTGTCAGTCAGTGAAACCTATGTCCTTGCAGTTAGTCCGGGATGAAGCCATATCTGCGGAGTATACCGTTATCCTTACAGGTGATGACAGGTTCGGCAAACTCGAGAAACATTCGTTTTGTTGATTGCTATTTTTGAAATGAAAGTTAAGAAACTAAACATTTTATTAGAGCTTTATTTGAAATTGTGAAGCTATGACAGAAGTATCTCAAATATATTTCAAAGCATTCAATCACTTAAGATTCGATAAAATCTTGAAAAAAGGTAATTACTTGCTTTTCCTTATGTTTCCATTGTTAATTGAAAAATAAAATATCTTCAGACGAGAAAAACATGAACAAGCTAAGTAAAAAAAATTATATTCTAAGTAAAAAACATTACAGAATTTTTCTGCTTCTTCGCAAATAGCTAATCAATAAAGTTGATTGAGAATGGTATTTTTTTTCTTTATTAATTATCGTATTACATTTACTTCCATGACATAACTAGAGCAACTTTTAAAAATGGAAAATCTAACAGTTCCGAAAAGATTTTATGAATTTAGAAAGAAAAAAAAAACAACTTTTTTTTTGTTGATTTTTTTTTTTCAAATAACACCACTATGAGAGTTATATTTCCTAACACCAAATTAATATTATGAGTAGGTTAACACGATTTTTTTTTCAATTTTTTAATTTCTTCGTTTCGCAAGCAATGATGTCCCTTAAATATGGGACGTCGAGAAACGAATATAGTAGAGACAAAGTCTAGCGTTGCATTTTTCACAACTGTTGTCAGTATATCTGTTCTTGCAAAGATGGCACCGCCCGCTTTTACTGAATTCTGGCAATTGCGCGTTGCTGTCTTTGACCATATCAATCGGGGGGTGCATATTTATCTGTTTGCGAGGTGCTTTGACTTTGGGCTCTTTTTCTCCATTTGATGGGCGGCTTCTCTCCTATGCTGCGTTGATTTGTATCAAGTATCTTGCGACTTTGGCCTGAAATCTTTTTGAGGCGCTATAATTATGTCTCTGTCTCAAGGCTTTTACATTGATGCTTTTACAGGGGCAGACATTCACAAATGCGATCTTTAGAACACACCAAAAGATGGTCATTGCATCACCGTTTTGGTGTCATCCAGCTGATCCACTCCACCCATTTTTTTTTTTCGTTGTACGTTTTTAAAGCGACAGGACGATTGATGTCACTGCCAGTGAAGGCTTTCGTTGTTTTATCCCACCTCCTTGCCTTGTCCAACGGCTGTAGTAAAAAAAAAAACTACTGTATAAGAGTGGGACACATTTGGAGTGTATTTGACATATATTTGACATATATGACGATTCTATGCCGCTCAACTTTGTAATCCATTGAGCCTCTCCCATCTTTTTCAATCCCTTTGTCAGCCTTCAGCTCGCCGTTTGAAATTCTGCTGAATCTGACAGTCCCGTTATAAAATATGCCTGTAGTCTTTAATTCCTCAATAAGAAGCAAACTATAAAAAAGTTATCTGCGTATGTAGGCCTACATATATATATATATATATATATATATATATATATATATAGTTACTATTGGTAAAGTTTCGTGCAGTTTAAGAGCCTCATCTGCGCCCACGCCTAACACAGATTTTTGACAAACGACAAAGTCGCAAAATAAACCTGCAGTGATGGTCCTAGCCCAAACCTTGTAGCCCCAAGGATGTGGTTTTCCTTGCATGTACTGTTTGATTCAATTACGGAATCGTCAAAGGAGTTGTTTTCTTTTGGACGCATGAGACTGCACTGCTCCTTGAAGTTGTTCATTCATGGGCGAATTTTCCACACCTTGTTTTGCCTTTTAGTGGTGTCTTCGCCAGCTAAACGCAGGCATGTTAGAATGGTAATTACATTAGCTTCTTTTTCATACCTACTGTCAGTCTATAATTATTCCCGAACGCTCCCGATGCGCAGGGACCTTTTTTCTGCTTTGAATACAAATTTGTCTGATTTACCAACATCTCCAAGATTTCATCTGTTATGAAAAATTTAAAATATGAGAAGAGAGTTTGAACATCATCTAGTTCTTCTTCCTTTTCTTGGAAAGAATGCGGTGGATGAGATGTGCGGTTCCTCCATTGATGCGAAGGTTTGTTCTTTTTTTTTTAACCTGGCTGCATTCTATATTGGTTCAGAATTGTTCGATTGACTTTGTATTTGTAATGCGTTGTTGGCAACTGCATTGGTTTGAACATCTTGTTCAAAATGGGTAATTTTTGCCACACTATTTATTTTATCTTGATCATTTTTGTTATCGGTTGAATCGCTGCCAGGTGCAGATGAGAGTTATTCATCTTCACTGGGCTCACAATCTGATACCTCACTATGACCAAGGTCTTTGTCATTATCATTTATTAACTTCAAATATCCTATACTCTGAGGAGTTTTTGTTTGCGGCGTCGGAAGGCCATTCTGAAACTGTGGTATAGAAAAGTTTTGTTATTTTTTAAAATTGAAGTATGGTTGGTTTATCAATCTATCAACTTATGTCAGTAATTTACAGGGCATTGAAATTGAATGTTTACCTTTACCTTTATGCTCAGTTATTTTGTAAAGCCTTATTACATAAATCCAGTATCAAGCAATGTAGTATAAATAATGATAAGCAGTAAAAAAAAATTTAAAAGCACTTCTTCTTGACATAAAAATATAAGAAGATATAGCAATATAAAACCTAATCAAATTTTGAACGTATAACTTTGTTCAAAAAAAAGTTGCATATTATATGAAAAAAAAAATGCCACAGACATATTGCATTAGTTGCTACGACAGTAGTTGCATGCTTGCAAACAATTTTAAAAAATCCCATTCAGTAACAAAATTTTCACTGTTACCGGTTTCGTTTCTTTCAGTGATACACAAAAGGTTTGTCTAACATTAGCATTTTTTTAAGAGTGTTATCTTCCTAAAAACTGAACCTTTTGTGAATCGTTTACCATCCCTGATCCGAGAACCGAGAAGAGCTTTCAAGGGGTGCTACTCCCTTAATACTTGCTACTAATATAAATTGGGTTATGACCCATTTTTTATTCTAGCATAAAATTATATGAAACTACATTGATCTTACGGTTAAGCTGATGACACTTGCAGAATGTACATCCTAAGGCACCATAAATTGTATGGAACAGAAAACGCCGAAAAAAACAGAAGCAAATTTTAGGTTTGTACCTTTTAAATACAAATAAAAAAATGATGATTTCCTTTTTCTTGTTCTTGTTCTTCCTCACGCACTTCTCGTTCTCGTTCTTCTTGTTCTTGTTCTTGCTCCTCTTGTTCTTGTTCTTGTTCAGTTCTTGTTCTTCTTCTTCTTTGTCATCATCATCATCATCACCTTCTTCTTCTTAATAAAAATATTAATGTTAATAACAATAATAATAATAATAATAATAATAATAATAATAATAATAATAATAATAATAATAATAATAATAATAATAATAATAATAATAATAATAATAATAATAATAATAATAATAATAATAATAATAATAATAATAATAATAATAATAACAATAATAATAATAATAATAATAATAATAATAATAATAATAATAATAATAATAATAATAATAATAATAATAATAATAATAATAATACTAGTAGTAGTACTACTACTACTACCACCACTACCACTACTACACCTACTACTACTACTACTACTACTACTACTACTACTACTACTACTACTACTACTACTACTACTACTACTACTACTACTACTGCTGCTGCTGCTGCTGCTGCTGCTGTTTCTGCTGTTCCTGCTGCTGTTACTACTACTACTACTACTACTACTACTACTACTACTACTACTACTACTACTACTACTACTACTACTACTACTACTACTACTACTACTACTACTACTACTACTACTACTACTACTACTACTACTACTACTACTGCTAGAGGAGGCAAACTGGGTTAATTATAAGTAAGAGTTATACGAACTAGAATTTTAGGTAGTGCTCACCAGTGGTTAGGATAAGGCTTTTAAGTAAAAATGACCCAAAATGTTTGAATTGATGGGATTAGAACCATCGATTTATAGATGCTTCGGCACCCATCGCCTTGCCACTCAAAGAGAACATAGCTCATACCAATACGCCTCTACGCTCCCTAAAAATGGCGAAGGTATTAACTAAGCCTCCCTGAGTGACTTGAGATCTCTCCTTAGTTTAAAGAATTTCTTCATGGTAATGTGAGAAGAATTCCAATGGCTCAAAGTTCTATAAACATTTTAAAACTGTACAATGAGTGGCTCTGGAGGATATATATATATATATATTTGTTATTATTGAAAAGTTTTCTTTTCTCTAATGTAGTTGCATGGCTCTTGAGAAGATGTATATCTGAAATTTATTGTAAAACTTGCTTTTCTTTATTGTAGCAGTCTTCCCAGCTGTTCGTTGATATAAAATAAACTTTTCTTCAGTGCAGATGTATGGCTCTGGAGAATATAAGTCTTGTTGTATTTGTAAAGTTTAGATTTCTTCTATGTAGTTGTCTCCCCACCCGCTACCCCCTCCCCTGTTTTGAGCGGGCAATCATGCTTGTAATATATATTCTAGAGATCTTGATCTGCATCCTATTTAGGTCTTGATACTATAAGCTTTATACACTCTTTTGCAACCCATTTTTCAATTTGGTCCATACATTTGGATTCCGATAAATGTTTTATGGTAGATTGTAATACTATTTTTATATTTAATGTCAACAAAATTAAAAAAATAAGTAATTGCACTAATTTGAGAACGCTTTTGATTATATAGACGAGCTGTTATAATAAGTATGTTTTAATACTTTTCAACATACTTTTTTGCTTAAATCTAGACAAGATTTTCTTTTTCGATGAAATAATTTTGTTTGCTCGCAACAATTCTCTTTTTTTTTTTTCATGATCTGAGCCTTTCAATACTCTATTTGGAAGATCATTTTCCAAACTTCCTCTGAATCTCTTATTTGGATTTAGATTTCTAAACTAGACTTTTTATTGCATTGAAAATTAAGTTACTGTTTACAATGCCAAGGAGGAAAGTTTGATATATAGACTTGCAGCTTTGACTAAGCCAAACCATATCTTTTTATGGAGCTCAAAGGATTAGACGTTATGTTGGTAGAGGAAGCCGCACTCGAAATGTTTTAGATCGCAATACTTCCCAAAACTCCCTACAATCTTTTCTTTTTCGCCATTTCTCCTGAGTCTGAGCATTTCTTGACTGAATTAAATAAAAATATGGTGTATTCCATTTAATCTTCTGAAATCTCTTACCAAACTAGATTTTGATAGATTTAGGTGATGACAAACAATTTTATGCTACTAGATTCTGTCTCTATTTTTAAGAGGCATGATATCCTCGCTTGACATGATATCTTTTGTAAACTATCTGATGACATCTAGCAGATCGACAAGCTGAAATTTTAAAATGCATTTAATATCTATGTCTGGATAACATAATAGACATATTAAAAGTATTAAACGTATATACAAATGTTACAAAAAATTTAAATGATTGTTTATGCCATGAAAGGTTGGGCAGAAGTTTTGTAGCTCCCAACATTTACAAACGCGATAAATAGAGTCTAAGACGATGAATGAATAGTTATATTTGTTTTTGGAACCAGCAAAGAAAATTTAGAAAACCGAGCATGGAGACATATATCTGTATTAAACTTCAGCGAGTGTTACCTTCCTTGCTTAGGCTGTGAAGTCACTAAATCAGGGCTGAACCCAATTTAAAACACCTTTAAATCTGTCGGTTTATCTCGCCGCTGACTTGTTGCAAAGACAGCAGTAAACCCTTCCCTCTCTAAAGCATGCATCTAGATCTAGATCTGGTGGTTATAAAACACCTTAACTTGATGCAAAGACAGCACTGGACACATCTCCAAGGCATGCGTCTAGATCTGTAGATTTATTTTATTTTGTCCATGGCTTTATGCAAAGCTGACCTTCGGAATTGTTCCTTTTATTTTCCTTTAAGTTGCTTTTGTTTAAAAAACCCAGACAAGAACTAATATAAAAGAGAAAGCTTAGGAGTAGCAGGGAGGAATAGGACGAGCAGAGGAACTAATGTTTAAAAAGGTAGAGATAAATCGATAGGAAGGTATAAATCAGACAAAAAAAGTTCGTGCTTTACTAATTGCTTAACCTAAAAAATTTTTCTGTTGTTTCAAAGTTGAAAACAGAAAAAAATTCAATGATTCTCAAAACAGAAGAAGAAAGGAAATAAGAATCAATTCTGTGAAAAAAATATAATAAATGCAGTTACTGAAAACTTCTTGATTGAAAGTAACAGTGTGTTTCGGATTACTTAGCATATGAGGGTATTTCTCAGACTGACCTAACATCACTTGCTTTTCACCGTAAGTCATTCAGACCATACAGTCTCGACTCAAAAGTCATGCAGCCATCACAGCCGTGACCATTATCTGGTTGCCCAGATAACCATTTAAGAGACGGGATTCGCTTTTTACTGTGAAAGTAAGTGAACACCTCCTCGTTGTCTAAGTGATTACCGCCTGTCAGGAAATGTAAACCTCCCCCTAATGCTTTTGCAAACTAAAGTACAATGGCGAATTCCTTCTGATTGTCAAACTCCACCAGATACCCGCCTTTCGCCGTACAGACCTTGTTTTTCTTTTCGATATTGGATTCCATCGTCCATCGACTTATCAGATAGATTCGCCCTTCATATACGCCAGGTACGTGGCATTGGGCTCTATCGATGGTCGCAAAAAAAAAATTGTCTATTTTATCTTGAAGGTTCAGCAAGTTCTTGCTCTTGGACTTGGTTAAATTATATTGTTGCTGATGATCTGCCAAGATCTGATCTGAGCGCGTCTCGGTTCCAACAACATACACCGCCATCCAGTACAGCTACCTTGACCATGGATACAGAATGATGCTTCCCATTCTTCCATCCCATTGCCACACATTTTAATGTGTGCGGACAGAAAGTCGTTGCCTTGTTCCAAGACAAAACCAAAGCTGATTTATCAGGTCCCCGGGAATTGAGTTCTACAGTGGCTGATACGTCGCCTTTAGCTTTCTCCATTCCATTTCTCTAAAACGATGTTAGGAAAGAGCATTAGTACGCCGAGTATACAAACGAAAAACTCTCTACCCTCTCTCTCTCTCTCTCTCTCTCTCTCTCTCTCTCTCTCTCTTAGTTATGTGTCATTGATGTAGTAAAGTGTTAGTTGTCGATGTTGCAGTGTAATTTTATAGCTTGGAAATACTAGCTGACAGTAGAGTATAAAGATTTTAATTGCATGGATTGAAATGTGGTTATTGATAGCTCATGAGGCGCTCATGAGAGTTGGGTTTCTCTATTACAGTGACATTTTGATTATTTTTTTTTTAAGGACAGTGTAATCTTTTAATTTATAAAATGCAAAGTATTTAAATGTTCGTATTTGTGTCACTTAATAGCACATGATTGCATATTACTAATAACAAAAAGTAATTTAATAACAGAACAGATCGATCTAATCACCCATCATGTGTAGTTTTTCCTCCCACTCGTAACGTAAGCAAGCTTGTCAAATGATATCTTGTTTCCACAGCGGCTGGAACCAAACAAGGATAGAGGGGTCAGTTTATTCCAGTCGGCCAGGCTTTAGTAGAAGATGCAGTAGACCGAAGGCAACTAATCTGTGAATTTATCTCCACTGGTTAGGATACATCTAGAATCACACTACGAGAAGCAACTGGTCAGAGGGCTATGTAAAACACAGTGTGATCTTTAATATGTTTTGTATATGTGTGAATAAAAATTATTAAACCCAAGATATGTTTTCCATAAAATGTTCAAACAAACTGAAGCATTATAAAAAATTCATGTAGTCACTGTTCCCTTAATGATTGTTGCACATTACAAAACTTTAAATAGCTTTTTTAAAAAAAATTACTCTAACGTTTATTAATGAAGCCATAAGCTGGGTAGATTAATTTTATCCTTAGACCAGTTGAAGTCACCAAACCTAACCATAAACAAACTTGAGACAGATTACTTTTGGATTCATCTTACCTTTCCCGGTTGCTCCATAAATAACCGTTGCCTCTACGGTCAGAATAGAAGGAAGATTGATTTGCTTCTCTCACAACATTCTCTAGAGGAGAAAATGGTTGGGAGCGGTGTCAATGGATTTAGTATATCAAGAGAAATCAAGATGTATCCACTTCAAAAAATCGACAAAGCAATAATGTAAATAGTATAAAGTTTTAAAGTTACAGATATGAAATAAGATGATAATATCAATGTAACTTAGAAAAAAAAATAAAAACGCGCAGAAAGTTAGAGTGATCCTTTTTGACGACTATATAAAATGACTGAAAATACATTGTTTACAGCCTAGGAAGTGATGGATTTCTAACAATAATATCAATCGGGATTAAACCCTCATGCGGAGGACTTTCCTGCAAATGACTTTGATTTATTTTTTGACGATGATGAGACCTAGATCGTGGCTGATATATATATATATGTGTGTGTGTGTGTGTACATGTAGATTGAGATAGATTTGACCTAGAGATAGAGATCGGCGTAGTGAGATCTACAATGAAAGGGTAGGGGTAGGAGTGGGGGAAGATCAGCGAGTCTTAACGAGTCTGGAGATCTAATTATTAAAAAAAAGTTACTGGAACAATTATTTTCAAACAAGGAACACAGCTTTCAAGGATTAATCCTGTGATCGAAAAAATATTCTTTACGAAACTTATGAAGCAGTTGTCTCTTGAAAAAGAGTTTTGGGAGAATCTTGTTGACATTACAAAATGACGTGCAGCACAGAGATGAAGAAAGCAAACCCGAACTATCCCTCTGTGAAAATCTATAAACAATCTACTCCGTACCCGAATGTAAAGCCTTTCTTTGTTATCGAAGTTAGATGGAGGTTTCAATAATCAAAGCACAATGTGAAGAATAGAGGGAGCCTAACGTAAAAAAAAAAACAACTTTTGTTACAGACCTCTGGGTCTCGCTAGGTGATGCCAATAGACAGATAATTATCATTTTTTTTCATAAGATAAATATTACTATACATTTAGTAGAGAAAATGATACTTTTTAGAAAGCTGATCTATTCCTGAACCATATTTGATCAAATATAGATTTAAAAACTTTTCCACCCCAATATCTGTGTTCCAATTGGAATATGATCTAGCTTATAAACAGAGTATCTAGGAAACAGAAGCTTACAGCAAAGACAGGCTGGCGAATTTGGAGTTGAAATCGTTTATTCTCTGTCAGAGAGACAACGCTAACATTGCTAGTGCTGAAATACACACTGGTTCGGGAGAGCAAAAATTGATAGCATCATGGGGGCAAAGTAGTCAGCCGATTTCTGACGTCTGCTGGTGCAAGGGGAAAGCATCACATGTTTATGATAATTAGCATAACAAAATAGACCTATGTAAGGACATTCTTACAATGCAAAGCATATTTTGTTTCGGAAACTATAACACAATCAAACATTTTTCAGGGGGAAAAATTTGGCGAATAATTTTCCGTTGCTATGATAAGATGTGACAAAAAAGCTATCAATTTCGTGTAATCTTTCGGCATTTTATACAATAAGGGGTAGCGAAATAATAGGGCAAGGGCGGATTATTAGAGGAAGTCAACATGCTACTATCCGTGAGGTATAATTATGGTCACGCCTCCATCACACACACCGACACCATAGTTGGCCAAGGCGGCTGTTTGTGAAGTTTGTTTTTGGCGCACTTTGTGCTTTTCATACCCTGCAGCCTGCGCAGACAAAGAGCATCACCATAACTATAGTTGTTCATGGTCCACTACTGCATAATTGGTAGGTGGATTTCATTCAAGTGCAAGTGAATTACTTGCTCGTGCTTGATTCGTGACAGCCTCTGAATGGTAGTATGAAACTGGCTGAAGAGCAGAAAACATCATCTCAGATCAGAAAGAACAAGCACTTTAAACATAAAAATTGAGAGGAGCTAGGTGACTCAAAATTAGGGAAAGATGCAAGTTCTTCCGACTGACAGAAACAAGCTGTTGTTTGAATGAAAGAAACTCTATGATATTAATCAGCTTAAAGTACTCAAAAGTACAAGCATATGAAACAACAAAAACAAAACAAAAAAACCCTTTTACAATCTTGTCAAAAGGAATATCCTCAAAGAGAACAACCCTCTTCTGGCTTTGACTGTCATCATGGAGTGTTTAATTGGTGATGTCGCATTCGTTTAATCTTCATTGAAAGGGTGTGGTTTATTCTAATGCAGGCCTCTACAACGTACTTATTTAACGTTTAGACAATGCTGTTTAGAGAGGACAAAGGTCAG
This sequence comes from Elysia crispata, assembly GCA_033675545.1. NCBI lineage: Eukaryota > Metazoa > Mollusca > Gastropoda > Plakobranchidae > Elysia > Elysia crispata. The sequence continues at coordinate 24,935 of JAWDGP010004165.1, forward strand.
CGACGCCCAATGGGTAATATATCTGAGATTTTAAAGGGTTTGGTTTAGCACCGTGTCAAAGGTCATAGGAAATGATACAAATGAACAAGATAGCACAGAGGGAAATAGTGTGGAAGAAACAAAAGATAATACAGAAAAGAACAAAGCGATGTGTAGAGGAGAGAGATAATAAAAGAAAGAAGGATAAGTTAAGAGATAATTATGAGAAGCTGATGGTAATATATTTACATCTCACAGCTTCAAAGCTTCAGAAGCGAAATAAGCAGATGTGCTTAAGACAGATGTATGACTGTACTAGGCAGTCTTCGTTTAAGAATCCGCAAAATTTTTTAACGTGACATAAATCAAATCACAGGCAATGTGGGCTTGACATTTATGGCTTTGTTTTCGACCAATTCCAACAAGATAATGCAGGCAGAGTAATGTTTTAGGAATGACAGATTTTTATCTTACAACTTCATGGCCCCAGATACCATAAGAATAGCTGGGCTTTAGACGGAACCATCACTACAGTATTGTTCTTATAAAAATCCACAAATCAGGAAGATAAACCACTTTCAACTTTAAAAAATATGAAAAGAGTAATTGATTTCACCCTGTGGGAAAGATTTTAGTCCTTCCAACTGACAGAAGCAAACAAACTACTGATACACTGGAAGCTACTTGAATGACAAAAAGATGAAAGTAAAATTGTAAAAACAAACAAACCACCTTTTATGCAATTTCCCCAACAGAAATGTCATTCCTTGCTTACACTGTCAGTCTGAAGAAAATAAATTTTTTTCACATGTAGGGTGTTGCGACGACCCATATTTTAATACGATTTTTTGTTTTCATATTGTTGCTTTTGTTATTTATTCATATTGCTATGCTTTAATGATTACTTATTACAATTTATTACTACCAATGTTATTATTATTATTATCATTATTATTGTTGTTGTTATTATTATTATTATTATTATTATTATTATTATTATTATTATTATTATTATTATTATTATTATTATTATTATTATTATTATTATTATTATTATTATTATTATTATTATTATTATTATTATTATTATTATTATTATTATTATTATTATTATTATTATTATTATTATTATTATTATTATTATTATTATTATTATTATTATTATTATTATTATTATTATTATTACTATTATTATTATTATTATTATTATTATTATTATTATTATTATTATTATTATTATTATCATTATCATTATTATTATTATTATTATTATTATTATTATTATTATTATTATTATTATTATTATTATTATTATTATTATTATTATTATTATTATTATTATTATTATTATTATTATTATTATTATTATTATTATTATTATTATTATTATTATTATTATTATTATTATTATTATTATTATTATTATAATCATCATCATCATCATCATCATCATTATTGTTATTATCTATGTTGTTGTTGTAGCAGAAGCAGCAGCAGCAGCAGCAGCAGCAGCAGCAGTAGTAGTAGTAGTAGTAGTAGTAGTAGTAGTAGTAGTAGTAGTAGTAGTAGTAGTAGTAGTAGTAGTAGTAGTAGTAGAAGTAGTCGTAGCACAATAACAGTATCAATAGAAGTAGTTGTTGTGGTAGTATGGTAATGTTGGTGATTAGTGGCAGTAGTAGTAGTAGTAGTAGTAGTAGTAGTAGTAGTAGTAGTAGTAGTAGTAGTAGTAGTAGTAGCAGCAGCAGCAGCACTAGTAGTAGTAGTAGTAGTAGTAGTAGTAGTAGTAGTAGTAGTAGTAGTAGTAGTAGTAGTAGTAGTAGTAGTAGTAGTAGTAGTAGTAGCAGTAGTAAGAGTAATGGTATTGGTAGTATTGACAGGATTTTAAGTAGAAGTTGAGTATGGGCAGCGAACAGGTATTAATGGTGTCGGTCTAATAGATGACAAGAATAGGAAATTTATTTTTCATACAGATTTTATGTTTGAAATTGTTTATTGGGTGCAAATTCTAATTCTCAAAACCACGTTCTACAAACGGGACCCAGTTGTCAATTTGCCGTGTCTGGGATGTGTATGTGAATCGAAGAGACTTATTTATGGTCGATATCTCCCCTTTACTTACATGATCCAAGTTAAAATTATATATGCCGCCACCTATCCATATTTACCTAGAACTAGATATCTCAATAATCCTTATTCTAAACACAAAATTTGGATATATAACGTAATTCTTTTTGGATTTACAATCAAAACAAACGTTGCGTTGGTTCGCATTAAAAACAAACACACATTTTACCGTGTGGATCTGAGTTAGATCTCGATCTAAATCACTCTAGAAATCTAAATCTAGATCTAATATTGTAATTGAGAATAAGGCTAACCTACTAGATCTAGTTTCGACAGTCAAACTTAATGCAACCGCTATGGAATTTAAACAATAAACAAAAAACAAAAAACAAAACAAAACAAAAACAAAACAAAACGTTGAGTACGTTTCGCACAAACAAAAACCCAACAGATTTATACAGCAAATTAAAATGTCTGCCTAGCTCAATGGTTTGTCTCGCAGGATTTTAATATATGTCGTTTT
>JAWDGP010004166.1:0-13032 GCA_033675545.1 Elysia crispata
GTGTGTGTTCGCGTGATGACGGCGGAAAAAACGTAATTTGTAAAAAATGAAACTTGAGCGCGCTTAGCGGGATTTTTGAGCACTTTTTCTCGGAATTTCGGAAAAAAAGGTAAGTGGTAATTTTTTTCGATTACGAGGAGCGGTAGGGAGAAAAAGTAAAAATTTTCATGGACGTTTTTCCGTGCGGTTTTCCTATTTGTGGTATTAAAAAGGGTGGAAAAAGTAAATAGTTTTCGTTTTTGCGATCAGAGGAGAGGGAAAATGTGAAATAAAAATTTTTTTTTTAAAAATTATTTTTCCCCTTCAGGGAGCTTTTTCACTAATTTTTGTCGGAAATTTGCCGGAAAAGATAATTAGGAAGTTTTTCGGGGGTAAGGAGAAGAATTAGAGAGTAAAAAAAAAGTAATTTAGAGAAAAAGGTGTTAAGCGCGATTTTTACGCATTATGGGTCCGTAAAACAGAGTGTGTGTGTGTGTTCGCGTGATGACGGCGGAAAAAACGTAATTTGTAAAAAATGAAACTTGAGCGCGCTTAGCGGGATTTTTGAGCACTTTTTCTCGGAATTTCGGAAAAAAAGGTAAGTGGTAATTTTTTTCGATTACGAGGAGCGGTAGGGAGAAAAAAGTAAAAAAAAAAAAAAAAATTTTCATGGACGTTTTTCCGTGCGGTTTTCCTATTTGTGGTATTAAAAAGGGTGGAAAAAGTAAATAGTTTTCGTTTTTGCGATCAGAGGAGAGGGAAAATGTGAAATAAAAATTTTTTTTAAAAAAATTATTTTTCCCCTTCAGGGAGCTTTTTCACTAATTTTTGTCGGAAATTTGCCGGAAAAGATAATTAGGAAGTTTTTCGGGGGTAAGGAGAAGAATTAGAGAGTAAAAAAAAAGTAATTTAGAGAAAAAGGTGTTAAGCGCGATTTTTACGCATTATGGGTCCGTAAAACAGAGTGTGTGTGTGTGTTCGCGTGATGACGGCGGAAAAAACGTAATTTGTAAAAAATGAAACTTGAGCGCGCTTAGCGGGATTTTTGAGCACTTTTTCTCGGAATTTCGGAAAAAAAGGTAAGTGGTAATTTTTTTCGATAACGAGGAGCGGTAGGGAGAAAAAAGTAAAAAAAAAAAAAAAAAATTTTCATGGACGTTTTTCCGTGCGGTTTTCCTATTTGTGGTATTAAAAAGGGTGGAAAAAGTAAATAGTTTTCGTTTTTGCGATCAGAGGAGAGGGAAAATGTGAAATAAAAATTTTTTTTAAAAAAAATTATTTTTCCCCTTCAGGGAGCTTTTTCACTAATTTTTGTCGGAAATTTGCCGGAAAAGATAATTAGGAAGTTTTTCGGGGGTAAGGAGAAGAATTAGAGAGTAAAAAAAAGTAATTTAGAGAAAAAGGTGTTAAGCGCGATTTTTACGCATTATGGGTCCGTAAAACAGAGTGTGTGTGTGTGTTCGCGTGATGACGGCGGAAAAAACGTAATTTGTAAAAAATGAAACTTGAGCGCGCTTAGCGGGATTTTTGAGCACTTTTTCTCGGAATTTCGGAAAAAAAGGTAAGTGGTAATTTTTTTCGATTACGAGGAGCGGTAGGGAGAAAAAAGTAAAAAAAAAAAAAAAAATTTTCATGGACGTTTTTCCGTGCGGTTTTCCTATTTGTGGTATTAAAAAGGGTGGAAAAAGTAAATAGTTTTCGTTTTTGCGATCAGAGGAGAGGGAAAATGTGAAATAAAAATTTTTTTTTTTTAAAAATTATTTTTCCCCTTCAGGGAGCTTTTTCACTAATTTTTGTCGGAAATTTGCCGGAAAAGATAATTAGGAAGTTTTTCGGGGGTAAGGAGAAGAATTAGAGAGTAAAAAAAAGTAATTTAGAGAAAAAGGTGTTAAGCGCGATTTTTACGCATTATGGGTCCGTAAAACAGAGTGTGTGTGTGTGTTCGCGTGATGACGGCGGAAAAAACGTAATTTGTAAAAAATGAAACTTGAGCGCGCTTAGCGGGATTTTTGAGCACTTTTTCTCGGAATTTCGGAAAAAAAGGTAAGTGGTAATTTTTTTCGATTACGAGGAGCGGTAGGGAGAAAAAAGTAAAAAAAAAAAAAAAAAATTTTCATGGACGTTTTTCCGTGCGGTTTTCCTATTTGTGGTATTAAAAAGGGTGGAAAAAGTAAATAGTTTTCGCTTTTGCGATCAGAGGAGAGGGAAAATGTGAAATAAAAATTTAAAAAAAAAAAATTATTTTTCCCCTTCAGGGAGCTTTTTCACTAATTTTTGTCGGAAATTTGCCGGAAAAGATAATTAGGAAGTTTTTCGGGGGTAAGGAGAAGAATTAGAGAGCAAAAAAAAAAGTAATTTAGAGAAAAAGGTGTTAAGCGCGATTTTTACGCATTATGGGTCCGTAAAACAGAGTGTGTGTGTGTGTTCGCGTGATGACGGCGGAAAAAACGTAATTTGTAAAAAATGAAACTTGAGCGCGCTTAGCGGGATTTTTGAGCACTTTTTCTCGGAATTTCGGAAAAAAAGGTAAGTGGTAATTTTTTTCGATAACGAGGAGCGGTAGGGAGAAAAAAGTAAAAAAAAAAAAAAAAATTTTCATGGACGTTTTTCCGTGCGGTTTTCCTATTTGTGGTATTAAAAAGGGTGGAAAAAGTAAATAGTTTTCGTTTTTGCGATCAGAGGAGAGGGAAAATGTGAAATAAAATTTTTTTTTAAAAAAAAGTATTTTTCCCCTTCAGGGAGCTTTTTCACTATTTTTTGTCGGAAATTTGCCGGAAAAGATAATTAGGAAGTTTTTCGGGGGTAAGGAGAAGAATTAGAGAGTAAAAAAAAGTAATTTAGAGAAAAAGGTGTTAAGCGCGATTTTTACGCATTATGGGTCCGTAAAACAGAGTGTGTGTGTGTGTTCGCGTGATGACGGCGGAAAAAACGTAATTTGTAAAAAATGAAACTTGAGCGCGCTTAGCGGGATTTTTGAGCACTTTTTCTCGGAATTTCGGAAAAAAAGGTAAGTGGTAATTTTTTTCGATTACGAGGAGCGGTAGGGAGAAAAAAGTAAAAAAAAAAAAAATTTTCATGGACGTTTTTCCGTGCGGTTTTCCTATTTGTGGTATTAAAAAGGGTGGAAAAAGTAAATAGTTTTCGTTTTTGCGATCAGAGGAGAGGGAAAATGTGAAATAAATATTTAAAAAAAAAATTATTTTTCCCCTTGAGGGAGCTTTTTCACTAATTTTTGTCGGAAATTTGCCGGAAAAGATAATTAGGAAGTTTTTCGGGGGTAAGGAGAAGAATTAGAGAGCAAAAAAAAGTAATTTAGAGAAAAAGGTGTTAAGCGCGATTTTTACGCATTATGGGTCCGTAAAACAGAGTGTGTGTGTGTGTTCGCGTGATGACGGCGGAAAAAACGTAATTTGTAAAAAATGAAACTTGAGCGCGCTTAGCGGGATTTTTGAGCACTTTTTCTCGGAATTTCGGAAAAAAAGGTAAGTGGTAATTTTTTTCGATTACGAGGAGCGGTAGGGAGAAAAAAGTAAAAAAAAAAAAATTTTCATGGACGTTTTTCCGTGCGGTTTTCCTATTTGTGGTATTAAAAAGGGTGGAAAAAGTAAATAGTTTTCGTTTTTGCGATCAGAGGAGAGGGAAAATGTGAAATAAAAATTTTTTAAAAAAAAATTATTTTTCCCCTTCAGGGAGCTTTTTCACTAATTTTTGTCGGAAATTTGCCGGAAAAGATAATTAGGAAGTTTTTCGGGGGTAAGGAGAAGAATTAGAGAGTAAAAAAGTAATTTAGAGAAAAAGGTGTTAAGCGCGATTTTTACGCATTATGGGTCCGTAAAACAGAGTGTGTGTGTGTGTTCGCGTGATGACGGCGGAAAAAACGTAATTTGTAAAAAATGAAACTTGAGCGCGCTTAGCGGGATTTTTGAGCACTTTTTCTCGGAATTTCGGAAAAAAAGGTAAGTGGTAATTTTTTTCGATTACGAGGAGCGGTAGGGAGAAAAAAGTAAAAAAAAAAAAATTTTCATGGACGTTTTTCCGTGCGGTTTTCCTATTTGTGGTATTAAAAAGGGTGGAAAAAGTAAATAGTTTTCGCTTTTGCGATCAGAGGAGAGGGAAAATGTGAAATAAAAATTTTAAAAAAAAAAATTATTTTTCCCCTTCAGGGAGCTTTTTCACTAATTTTTGTCGGAAATTTGCCGGAAAAGATAATTAGGAAGTTTTTCGGGGGTAAGGAGAAGAATTAGAGAGTAAAAAAAAGTAATTTAGAGAAAAAGGTGTTAAGCGCGATTTTTACGCATTATGGGTCCGTAAAACAGAGTGTGTGTGTGTGTTCGCGTGATGACGGCGGAAAAAACGTAATTTGTAAAAAATGAAACTTGAGCGCGCTTAGCGGGATTTTTGAGCACTTTTTCTCGGAATTTCGGAAAAAAAGGTAAGTGGTAATTTTTTTCGATTACGAGGAGCGGTAGGGAGAAAAAGTAAAAAAAAAAAAAAAAATTTTCATGGACGTTTTTCCGTGCGGTTTTCCTATTTGTGGTATTAAAAAGGGTGGAAAAAGTAAATAGTTTTCGTTTTTGCGATCAGAGGAGAGGGAAAATGTGAAATAAAAATTTTTTTAAAAAAAAATTATTTTTCCCCTTCAGGGAGCTTTTTCACTAATTTTTGTCGGAAATTTGCCGGAAAAGATAATTAGGAAGTTTTTCGGGGGTAAGGAGAAGAATTAGAGAGTAAAAAAAAGTAATTTAGAGAAAAAGGTGTTAAGCGCGATTTTTACGCATTATGGGTCCGTAAAACAGAGTGTGTGTGTGTGTTCGCGTGATGACGGCGGAAAAAACGTAATTTGTAAAAAATGAAACTTGAGCGCGCTTAGCGGGATTTTTGAGCACTTTTTCTCGGAATTTCGGAAAAAAAGGTAAGTGGTAATTTTTTTCGATTACGAGGAGCGGTAGGGAGAAAAAAGTAAAAAAAAAAAAAAAATTTTCATGGACGTTTTTCCGTGCGGTTTTCCTATTTGTGGTATTAAAAAGGGTGGAAAAAGTAAATAGTTTTCGTTTTTGCGATCAGAGGAGAGGGAAAATGTGAAATAAAAATTTTAAAAAAAAAAATTATTTTTCCCCTTCAGGGAGCTTTTTCACTAATTTTTGTCGGAAATTTGCCGGAAAAGATAATTAGGAAGTTTTTCGGGGGTAAGGAGAAGAATTAGAGAGTAAAAAAAAGTAATTTAGAGAAAAAGGTGTTAAGCGCGATTTTTACGCATTATGGGTCCGTAAAACAGAGTGTGTGTGTGTGTTCGCGTGATGACGGCGGAAAAAACGTAATTTGTAAAAAATGAAACTTGAGCGCGCTTAGCGGGATTTTTGAGCACTTTTTCTCGGAATTTCGGAAAAAAAGGTAAGTGGTAATTTTTTTCCATTACGAGGAGCGGTAGGGAGAAAAAAGTTAAAAAGAAAAAAAAAATTTCATGGACGTTTTTCCGTGCGGTTTTCCTATTTGTGGTATTAAAAAGGGTGGAAAAAGTAAATAGTTTTCGCTTTTGCGATCAGAGGAGAGGGAAAATGTGAAATAAAATTTATAAAAAAAAAAAATTTTTTTCCCCTTCAGGGAGCTTTTTCACTAATTTTTGTCGGAAATTTGCCGGAAAAGATAATTAGGAAGTTTTTCAGGGGTAAGGAGAAGAATTAGAGAGTAAAAAAAAAGTAATTTAGACAAAAAGGTGTTAAGCGCGATTTTTACGGATTATGGGTCCGTAAAACAGAGTGTGTGTGTGTGTTCGCGTGATGACGGCGGAAAAAACGTAATTTGTAAAAAATGAAACTTGAGCGCGCTTAGTGGGATTTTTGAGCACTTTTTCTCGGAATTTCGGAAAAAAAGGTAAGTGGTAATTTTTTTCGATAACGAGGAGCGGTAGGGAGAAAAAAGTAAAAAAAAAAAAAAAAATTTTCATGGACGTTTTTCCGTGCGGTTTTCCTATTTGTGGTATTAAAAAGGGTGGAAAAAGTAAATAGTTTTCGTTTTTGCGATCAGAGGAGAGGGAAAATGTGAAATAAAATTTTTTTTTTAAAAAAAGTATTTTTCCCCTTCAGGGAGCTTTTTCACTATTTTTTGTCGGAAATTTGCCGGAAAAGATAATTAGGAAGTTTTTCGGGGGTAAGGAGAAGAATTAGAGAGTAAAAAAAAAGTAATTTAGAGAAAAAGGTGTTAAGCGCGATTTTTACGGATTATGGGTCCGTAAAACAGAGTGTGTGTGTGTTCGCGTGATGACGGCGGAAAAAACGTAATTTGTAAAAAATGAAACTTGAGCGCGCTTAGCGGGATTTTTGAGCACTTTTTCTCGGAATTTCGGAAAAAAAGGTAAGTGGTAAAGTTTTTCCATTACGAGGAGCGGTAGGGAGAAAAAAGTTAAAAAGAAAAAAAAAATTTCATGGACGTTTTTCCGTGCGGTTTTCCTATTTGTGGTATTAAAAAGGGTGGAAAAAGTAAATAGTTTTCGCTTTTGCGATCAGAGGAGAGGGAAAATGTGAAATAAAAATTAAAAAAAAAAAAAATTTTTTTCCCCTTCAGGGAGGTTTTTCACTAATTTTTGTCGGAAATTTGCCGGAAAAGATAATTAGGAAGTTTTTCGGGGGTAAGGAGAAGAATTAGGGAGCAAAAAAAAAAGTAATTTCAAGAAAAAGGTGTGAAGCGCGATTTTTACGCATTATGGGTCCGTAAAACAGAGTGTGTGTGTGTTCGCGTGATGACGGCGGAAAAAACGTAATTTGTAAAAAATGAAACTTGAGCGCGCTTAGCGGGATTTTTGAGCACTTTTTCTCGGAATTTCGGAAAAAAAGGTAAGTGGTAATTTTTTTCGATAACGAGGAGCGGTAGGGAGAAAAAAGTAAAAAAAAAAAAAAAATTTTCATGGACGTTTTTCCGTGCGGTTTTCCTATTTGTGGTATTAAAAAGGGTGGAAAAAGTAAATAGTTTTCGTTTTTGCGATCAGAGGAGAGGGAAAATGTGAAATAAAATTTTTTTTTTAAAAAAAGTATTTTTCCCCTTCAGGGAGCTTTTTCACTATTTTTTGTCGGAAATTTGCCGGAAAAGATAATTAGGAAGTTTTTCGGGGGTAAGGAGAAGAATTAGAGAGTAAAAAAAAAGTAATTTAGAGAAAAAGGTGTTAAGCGCGATTTTTACGCATTATGGGTCCGTAAAACAGAGTGTGTGTGTGTGTTCGCGTGATGACGGCGGAAAAAACGTAATTTGTAAAAAATGAAACTTGAGCGCGCTTAGCGGGATTTTTGAGCACTTTTTCTCGGAATTTCGGAAAAAAAGGTAAGTGGTAATTTTTTTCGATTACGAGGAGCGGTAGGGAGAAAAAAGTTAAAAAAAAAAAAATTTTCATGGACGTTTTTCCGTGCGGTTTTCCTATTTGTGGTATTAAAAAGGGTGGAAAAAGTAAATAGTTTTCGCTTTTGCGATCAGAGGAGAGGGAAAATGTGAAAAAAAAATTATTTTTTCCCTTCAGGGAGCTTTTTCACTAATTTTTGTCGGAAATTTGCCGGAAAAGATAATTAGGAAATTTTTCGGGGGTAAGGAGAAGAATTACAGAGCAAAAGAAAAGTAATTTCAAGAAAAAGGTGTTAAGCGCGATTTTTACGCATTATGGGTCCGTAAAACAGAGTGTGTGTGTGTGTTCGCGTGATGACGGCGGAAAAAACGTAATTTGTAAAAAATGAAACTTGAGCGCGCTTAGCGGGATTTTTGAGCACTTTTTCTCGGAATTTCGGAAAAAAAGGTAAGTGGTAATTTTTTTCGATTACGAGGAGCGGTAGGGAGAAAAAGTAAAAAAAAAAAAAAAAATTTTCATGGACGTTTTTCCGTGCGGTTTTCCTATTTGTGGTATTAAAAAGGGTGGAAAAAGTAAATAGTTTTCGTTTTTGCGATCAGAGGAGAGGGAAAATGTGAAATATAAATTATTTTTTAAAAAAAATTATTTTTCCCCTTCAGGGAGCTTTTTCACTAATTTTTGTCGGAAATTTGCCGGAAAAGATAATTAGGAAGTTTTTCGGGGGTAAGGAGAAGAATTAGAGAGTAAAAAAAAAGTAATTTAGAGAAAAAGGTGTTAAGCGCGATTTTTACGCATTATGGGTCCGTAAAACAGAGTGTGTGTGTGTGTTCGCGTGATGACGGCGGAAAAAACGTAATTTGTAAAAAATGAAACTTGAGCGCGCTTAGCGGGATTTTTGAGCACTTTTTCTCGGAATTTCGGAAAAAAAGGTAAGTGGTAATGTTTTTCCATTACGAGGAGCGGTAGGGAGAAAAAAGTTAAAAAGAAAAAAAAATTTCATGGACGTTTTTCCGTGCGGTTTTCCTATTTGTGGTATTAAAAAGGGTGGAAAAAGTAAATAGTTTTCGCTTTTGCGATCAGAGGAGAGGGAAAATGTGAAATAAAAATTAAAAAAAAAAAAATTTTTTTTCCCCTTCAGGGAGCTTTTTCACTAATTTTTGTCGGAAATTTGCCGGAAAAGATAATTAGGAAGTTTTTCGGGGGTAAGGAGAAGAATTAGAGAGTAAAAAAAAAGTAATTTAGAGAAAAAGGTGTTAAGCGCGATTTTTACGCATTATGGGTCCGTAAAACAGAGTGTGTGTGTGTGTTCGCGTGATGACGGCGGAAAAAACGTAATTTGTAAAAAATGAAACTTGAGCGCGCTTAGCGGGATTTTTGAGCACTTTTTCTCGGAATTTCGGAAAAAAAGGTAAGTGGTAATTTTTTTCGATAACGAGGAGCGGTAGGGAGAAAAAAGTAAAAAAAAAAAAAAAAAAATTTTCATGGACGTTTTTCCGTGCGGTTTTCCTATTTGTGGTATTAAAAAGGGTGGAAAAAGTAAATAGTTTTCGTTTTTGCGATCAGAGGAGAGGGAAAATGTGAAATAAAATTTTTTTTAAAAAAAAAGTATTTTTCCCCTTCAGGGAGCTTTTTCACTATTTTTTGTCGGAAATTTGCCGGAAAAGATAATTAGGAAGTTTTTCGGGGGTAAGGAGAAGAATTAGAGAGTAAAAAAAAAGTAATTTAGAGAAAAAGGTGTTAAGCGCGATTTTTACGCATTATGGGTCCGTAAAACAGAGTGTGTGTGTGTGTTCGCGTGATGACGGCGGAAAAAACGTAATTTGTAAAAAATGAAACTTGAGCGCGCTTAGCGGGATTTTTGAGCACTTTTTCTCGGAATTTCGGAAAAAAAGGTAAGTGGTAATTTTTTTCGATTACGAGGAGCGGTAGGGAGAAAAAAGTTAAAAAGAAAAAAAAATTTCATGGACGTTTTTCCGTGCGGTTTTCCTATTTGTGGTATTAAAAAGGGTGGAAAAAGTAAATAGTTTTCGCTTTTGCGATCAGAGGAGAGGGAAAATGTGAAATAAAAATTTAAAAAAAAAAATTATTTTTCCCCTTGAGGGAGCTTTTTCACTAATTTTTGTCGGAAATTTGCCGGAAAAGATAATTAGGAAGTTTTTCGGGGGTAAGGAGAAGAATTAGAGAGCAAAAAAAAAGTAATTTCAAGAAAAAGGTGTTAAGCGCGATTTTTACGCATTATGGGTCCGTAAAACAGAGTGTGTGTGTGTGTTCGCGTGATGACGGCGGAAAAAACGTAATTTGTAAAAAATGAAACTTGAGCGCGCTTAGCGGGATTTTTGAGCACTTTTTCTCGGAATTTCGGAAAAAAAGGTAAGTGGTAATTTTTTTCGATTACGAGGAGCGGTAGGGAGAAAAAATTAAAAAAAAAAAAAAAAAATTTTCATGGACGTTTTTCCGTGCGGTTTTCCTATTTGTGGTATTAAAAAGGGTGGAAAAAGTAAATAGTTTTCGTTTTTGCGATCAGAGGAGAGGGAAAATGTGAAATAAAAATTTTTTTAAAAAAAAAATTATTTTTCCCCTTCAGGGAGCTTTTTCACTAATTTTTGTCGGAAATTTGCCGGAAAAGATAATTAGGAAGTTTTTCGGGGGTAAGGAGAAGAATTAGAGAGTAAAAAAAGTAATTTAGAGAAAAAGGTGTTAAGCGCGATTTTTACGCATTATGGGTCCGTAAAACAGAGTGTGTGTGTGTGTTCGCGTGATGACGGCGGAAAAAACGTAATTTGTAAAAAATGAAACTTGAGCGCGCTTAGCGGGATTTTTGAGCACTTTTTCTCGGAATTTCGGAAAAAAAGGTAAGTGGTAATTTTTTTCGATAACGAGGAGCGGTAGGGAGAAAAAAGTAAAAAAAAAAAAAAAAAATTTTCATGGACGTTTTTCCGTGCGGTTTTCCTATTTGTGGTATTAAAAAGGGTGGAAAAAGTAAATAGTTTTCGTTTTTGCGATCAGAGGAGAGGGAAAATGTGAAATAAAAATTTTTAAAAAAAAAAGTATTTTTCCCCTTCAGGGAGCTTTTTCACTAATTTTTGTCGGAAATTTGCCGGAAAAGATAATTAGGAAGTTTTTCGGGGGTAAGGAGAAGAATTAGAGAGTAAAAAAAAGTAATTTAGAGAAAAAGGTGTTAAGCGCGATTTTTACGCATTATGGGTCCGTAAAACAGAGTGTGTGTGTGTGTTCGCGTGATGACGGCGGAAAAAACGTAATTTGTAAAAAATGAAACTTGAGCGCGCTTAGCGGGATTTTTGAGCACTTTTTCTCGGAATTTCGGAAAAAAAGGTAAGTGGTAATTTTTTTCGATTACGAGGAGCGGTAGGGAGAAAAAAGTAAAAAAAAAAAAAAAAATTTTCATGGACGTTTTTCCGTGCGGTTTTCCTATTTGTGGTATTAAAAAGGGTGGAAAAAGTAAATAGTTTTTGCTTTTGCGATCAGAGGAGAGGGAAAATGTGAAATAAATATTTAAAAAAAAAATTATTTTTCCCCTTGAGGGAGCTTTTTCACTAATTTTTGTCGGAAATTTGCCGGAAAAGATAATTAGGAAGTTTTTCGGGGGTAAGGAGAAGAATTAGAGAGTAAAAAAAAGTAATTTAGAGAAAAAGGTGTTAAGCGCGATTTTTACGCATTATGGGTCCGTAAAACAGAGTGTGTGTGTGTGTTCGCGTGATGACGGCGGAAAAAACGTAATTTGTAAAAAATGAAACTTGAGCGCGCTTAGCGGGATTTTTGAGCACTTTTTCTCGGAATTTCGGAAAAAAAGGTAAGTGGTAATTTTTTTCGATTACGAGGAGCGGTAGGGAGAAAAAAGTAAAAAAAAAAAAAAAATTTTCATGGACGTTTTTCCGTGCGGTTTTCCTATTTGTGGTATTAAAAAGGGTGGAAAAAGTAAATAGTTTTCGTTTTTGCGATCAGAGGAGAGGGAAAATGTGAAATAAAAATTTTTTTAAAAAAAATTTTTTTTTCCCCTTCAGGGAGCTTTTTCACTAATTTTTGTCGGAAATTTGCCGGAAAAGATAATTAGGAAGTTTTTCGGGGGTAAGGAGAAGAATTAGAGAGTAAAAAAAAAGTAATTTAGAGAAAAAGGTGTTAAGCGCGATTTTTACGCATTATGGGTCCGTAAAACAGAGTGTGTGTGTGTGTTCGCGTGATGACGGCGGAAAAAACGTAATTTGTAAAAAATGAAACTTGAGCGCGCTTAGCGGGATTTTTGAGCACTTTTTCTCGGAATTTCGGAAAAAAAGGTAAGTGGTAATTTTTTTCGATTACGAGGAGCGGTAGGGAGAAAAAAGTAAAAAAAAAAAAAAATTTTCATGGACGTTTTTCCGTGCGGTTTTCCTATTTGTGGTATTAAAAAGGGTGGAAAAAGTAAATAGTTTTCGTTTTTGCGATCAGAGGAGAGGGAAAATGTGAAATAAAAATTTTTTTTAAAAAAAATTATTTTTCCCCTTCAGGGAGCTTTTTCACTAATTTTTGTCGGAAATTTGCCGGAAAAGATAATTAGGAAGTTTTTCGGGGGTAAGGAGAAGAATTAGAGAGTAAAAAAAAAGTAATTTAGAGAAAAAGGTGTTAAGCGCGATTTTTACGCATTATGGGTCCGTAAAACAGAGTGTGTGTGTGTGTTCGCGTGATGACGGCGGAAAAAACGTAATTTGTAAAAAATGAAACTTGAGCGCGCTTAGCGGGATTTTTGAGCACTTTTTCCTCGGAATTTCGGAAAAAAAGGTAAGTGGTAATTTTTTTCGATTACGAGGAGCGGTAGGGAGAAAAAAGTAAAAAAAAAAAATGTTCATGGACGTTTTTCCGTGCGGTTTTCCTATTTGTGGTATTAAAAAGGGTGGAAAAAGTAAATAGTTTTCGCTTTTGCGATCAGAGGAGAGGGAAAATGTGAAATAAAAATTATAAAAAAAAAAAAATTTTTTCCCCTTCAGGGAGCTTTTTCACTAATTTTTGTCGGAAATTTGCCGGAAAAGATAATTAGGAAGTTTTTCAGGGGTAAGGAGAAGAATTAGAGAGTAAAAAAAAAGTAATTTAGAGAAAAAGGTGTTAAGCGCGATTTTTACGCATTATGGGTCCGTAAAACAGAGTGTGTGTGTGTGTTCGCGTGATGACGGCGGAAAAAACGTAATTTGTAAAAAATGAAACTTGAGCGCGCTTAGCGGGATTTTTGAGCACTTTTTCTCGGAATTTCGGAAAAAAAGGTAAGTGGTAATTTTTTTCGATTACGAGTAGCGGTAGAGAGAAAAAATAAAAAAAAAAAAATTTTCATGGACGTTTTTCCGTGCGGTTTTCCTATTTGTGGTATTAAAAAGGGTGGAAAAAGTAAATAGTTTTCGTTTTTGCGATCAGAGAAGAGGGAAAATGTGAAATAAAAATTAAAAAAAAAAAATTATTTTTCCCCTGCAGGGAGCTTTTTCACTAATTTTTGTCGGAAATTTGCCGGAAAAGATAATTAGGAAGTTTTTCGGGGGTAAGGAGAAGAATTAGAGAGTAAAAAAAAAGTAATTTAGAGAAAAAGGTTTTAAGCGCGATTTTTACGCATTAGGGGTCCGTAAAACAGAGTGTGTGTGTGTGTTCGCGTGATGACGGCGGAAAAAACGTAATTTGTAAAATATGAAACTTGAGCGCGCTTAGCGGGATTTTTGAGCACTTTTTCTCGGAATTTCGGAAAAAAAAGG
>JAWDGP010004167.1:0-7500 GCA_033675545.1 Elysia crispata
AGAGAGACAGAGAGAAAGACAGCGAGAGAGAGAGAGAGAGAGAGAGAGAGAGAGAGAGGGAGAGAGAGAGAGAGAGAGAGAGAGAGGGAGGGAGAGAGAGAGAGAGAGAGAGATAGAGAGAGAGAAGGAGAGAGGGAGAGGAAGAGGGAGAGGGAGGGAGAGAGAGGGGGAGAGATCTGGACCCGTCAGTACAAAAGCTATCCTCAGGCCGTGACAGTCAATCCACCATCACTACCTGTAAAACGTTCATCCATATCGCTCGGGGTTGGATTCGATAATAACTCTGATCAATATATCGATCCTGCTTTCAACAATCAAAACCGTCCAGGTACAGCAAAGCAGGGCTAGACTGATGAGATCCCTCCATTGTCCAGTGATGCTAACAGCTTGGCAGTAAACCTGAAGCCTAGCGTAGCAGCAGCATATCACAGTATATAGTTTATCATGTTTCTATTGATTCCCAATACAAAGAAAAACTTGATCTTAAGTAACAGATTCTTAGAGTATTGATTTCGTGAAATGAGTCGTTACCGACACAAAAGATCCGAACTCTGATTGGGCCCCGTGAGGGATAATCTGCCAAGTTGGCGACCCCTGACCTTTCACCGATAGCCAACTTGCACTGACCAACAGCTTTCTGGTTTAGAGAATAAATAACTAGCATTGTTAAAAGGGATTACTTAGAACTCAGATTGGTATGTGGTGGCTCCGGTACAGAGAGGATGTTTGGTGCGTTATATATACCGTGACAGATGGCTGTAGGAACAGTAACTCTGGTTGAGGTTCTTCGCGGTAAACGCTTGCTTTGTGTTTAGCTTGAGTTATTGAGGCTGGCTTGATGATGGCTCAACTTCTGACAAACATAATTGTCTTGAAAAACAGAGCAATAGAGCAACTATATTTATATTTATAGATAGAAAGGCACAAAGATTTATCTCATAGACAGAGCGATAGATAAATGGATAGATATATAAATGGGTAAAATAGGTAGATAGAAAGATGGCCATATATGATCTAGCGGTATAGAGAGAAAAATTGATAAATAGGTCGATAGACAATGTAAATAAATGGAAAGATAGTTTGATGGATAGGCAAATAAAACAGGTAGGAAAAATACTAGAAAAATACACAAAGTGGATAGATAGATGCGATAGATAGATAGAAAAAAAAAAAAGACCAGAATGGATATATACAGGATAGATAGATATTAATATAGATAAACCGTTAAACGTATGAACAATGGTTGCATTTATTAAAACATAGTATAGTGGTTTGAAAGACAGACATATTATTTTGATTAAATAGAGAAATAATTAAGAAAAAAAAGATAAAACACTAAGATTGAATGAAAGATGAACAATTGTGACTGGCTTAATTATTCAGATTCTTGCTCGTTCGTCGCAGACGTTGATCTACAAGAGCTGAAGTCGACACTGAGTTCAGGAGATCTGGTCAACAGTGATTATTTCTCTCTGTGATAATGTGACCAATTGAGAGTTTTCACCTCATATAAATATCTCAATATATTTGTCAAAAATTATTGTTACTTACGGATCACTTGACTTAAAAAGAGAGACAAGCAATGCGGAAATTCGTAACAAACATGGTGAAGACACGTGCAGCCATGCTCCTACTGTCATTGGTTTTGATGCGCAGTGGAGCGGAGCTGGCTGACTTCCTTCTTATAGAATCTCGTCAAACCTTCCCAGAGAGTGAGCAGCTGTGTCAAGCCCAGGGTTATGACGGCCTGGCTGTGCTCAGCACACCAGAGACGTACGGTTTAGCTCTACATCTGACGGAGTATCACAGGTAACATTCTTCTTCTTCTTCTTCTTCTTCTTCTTCTTCTTCTTCTTCTTCTTCTTCTCCTCCTCCTCCTCCTCCTCCTCCTCCGCCTCCTCCTCCTCCTCCTCCTCCTCCTCCTCTTCCTCCTCCTCCTCCTCCTCCTCCTTCTTCTTCTTCTTCTTCTTCTTCTTCTTCTTCTTCTTCTTCTTCTTCTTCTTCTTCTTCTTCTTCTTCTTCTTCTTCTTCTTCTTCTTCTTCTTCTTCTTCTTCTTCTTCTATCTGGAAGCGCCGAAAGCTGTTGGATCAGAGAATTCTTCACACATCCTCCTATCACACTGTCTGTGGGTGAGTTTTGAGGCTTTATCTAATTTAATTTTTGGGAAGATAATCTGATCCATTCATTATTAATCTCACCTCCGGTTGATAAAGAAAGTGGGCTTTTATCCGGACAGAACTGATTCTTTGAACATTACAAAATCTTCCGGGATTTTTTTCATAAATGCAACCACATCATTGAATGCCCTGAAGCCTTTCAAGAAACAAAATAAAGCTCAATATTTCTCAATCTTCATAGCTAATTCTGTCCATTTTAAAGTTTTTACTCACACTTTTGATCGCGGGGAACATTTCAAAGAAATCCCGTAGACTTGCAATAAAAGTAAGTCCATTCCACCTGAAACAAAAAACAAAACAAAACAACAACAAACAAAAAAAACACAACAAAAACAAACAAACAAAAAACTTGTTTTGACATTTTGTAATTTCGCTTCACAATAATTATTTATAATGATGTAAAATTTATTTTCTTCTATCTCGTGGAAATAACAAAATGTAACTTACGATAATTTTGCTCGACGGGCGACGCTATCCTTGTGCTTTGTTTTCTCTACACAATACATCTGAATGCTTATGAAATTACTTAACATTGACACTAATTTACGCAATGACAATTAACTTTCGGGTATTGTTATGTAAATAATGGAATGCCTCTCTACCAATACCAGAAACTAATCTTTATTTTTCAAGAATTTGTTTTAAAACCAGGAGCTCTGCTCTTGACCCGTAGATTTGTACATTCATATTTTACACCATAAGAGGAAAACTTCATGTTGACATTTGACTCTACGTGGTAATTTTTTTAATAGATTTACAGCTTTGCTGTATTAGAACAGCACACATTGCCTTACAAAGAATTACTATGTCTTTTTCTTTTCATTCCCGGCTTAAAGAACTGTGCACGGTAGATCCACGTACGTGGGCCTGCGGTATCAAATCCCGCGAGATATCCGGGTATGGGACGATGGGACTGTGCCCACGGCAGACACGCCCTACAAACATGGCCACGCTAACAAGGCATCCATCGGCGACCCGTATGGCCTGCTGAACCACGAAGGTGAAATCAAGTGGGCTTCTGGCAACAAGAACAAAATGGCTCTCTGTGGAAACCGTAAGTTATGTTGATTATTGTTGTGAGTCGACTCACAGCTGTCTTAGTCATTCTAAAACATTCACTATCATGTAGGTTTAAATATCTGTAGGGCTCAGAATTCCCGCAAGGCAGTGCACTTTTTTCACCTAATGCGAAAATTCCCAGCTTTGCAATAAAAATTTAAACGATCTAAAAACAGGTTGGGAAATTACAGAATAAATGGATTTCCTTTATTTCAGAATGAGAAGGCGGAGAAACACTGGAGCTGAAAAAAGCAGCTGCTTGTTCCTTGTTAATCAGTTTTAGCAAAAGGCCTGGATTAAGAGAACGATTGTTTTTTTTTTTTCTTTTTTTATATTCCTTTTTCCACCAATACATTAACATGAGGTTTTCTTCTTCTATGCATTATATGTATATAAACTTTGGAAAACGTTATAAGAGTGTCTTGAATCTTTGTACGAAAGGGCGATTAAGAAGAGAAATATCCCAAGTGTTTCAACATACACTCTACATTTCTTACCCTTAAATCCTACCAGCAAGAAGATTCGAGGCCAGGGTGCATAATAGAGAGAGAGGAGATAGAGAAAGAGAGAGAGGGAGAGAGAAAAAGAGAGAGAGAGGGAAAGAGAAAGGCAGAGAGAGAGGAAGAGAGAGAAAAAGAGAGAAAGAGAGAGAGAGAGAAAGAGAGAGAGAAAGGCAGAGAGAGAGAAAGAGAGAGAGAGAGAGAGAGAGAGAGAGAGAGAGAGAGAGAGAGAGAGAGAGAGAGAGAGAGAGAGAGAAAGGCAGAGAGGGAGAGGGGGAAAGAGAAAGAGGAAGAGAAAGGCAGAGAGAGAGAGAGAGAGAGAGAGAGAGAGAGAAAGAGAGAGATATACTTAAAATGTGCATACTTAACTTAAGCTGCGCTTGATTGTTTAACATCACCTTAGTCTGCCTTATGTTTGGGAATACAATGGGTTTTAAGAAATCAACTGATTAATCAGAAGAAGACTATATAAACAAACTTAAGATCCGCTCTTAGCTCAATCTAAGGAAGTGAAAATTATGTCTTTTACCGGATGTACCATTAGCAGAAGATTGGCAAATAAATTATCCCGTTAGAACGAGCGCTTATTTATTTTTTTTCTGGAAGCTGATGTAGTCGTGACAGTTGTTCTTGTTTTAATTCTCCAGTCAAACTAAAATACGTTGAGCTGATATTGCTACACCAAACCTTTTGTCCCCGTCAGACTGAGCACAACGAAATACCGAAAACACAGGCATAAGTACAGACTCTATAAATAAAGGTTGCCGCTGACCTGTACCACGATACATGACCGGGTTGTCTCTATCGCACGTTTCGCGACCGATACCATCTGTGGATGAGTTGGGGGTCTCACCTTGTCTGCTTCGTCCTGCCTGTTGACATCTTGCTTGCTATGCAGACATAAAGTCTTGGTTAGATCGGATCTCCATAGATCTAATCACACAATCTAACCCGGCCACTATCGCTCAGTAGGTCAGAATTATAGATTTATCACACATGTCTTTATGGGTTCTTAGATTAAGGGAGATCAGTACAGTACTGCAGGGAGCGTATTGGCTGGTTATTATCCAATTCTAATCGATTAAAGAGAAAAAAAAGAGAACGGTGCTTTCCCTTAGCCAACAAATTAAATCTGATCGCCATATACTACTTTTCTATGAAAGCAGTTTCTTACAAATAAACTTTTATATTTATTTTATTCTAATTTTTTTTGACTATTTATTTTATTCCAAAAATGCTTCGCGGAATTTTTAAGAAAAACGATTTATTTCGAAAATATGGCCAATAAATGAAAACCTTGCATTGTATCGTTGTTGGCAACATTAGTGCTTTCGATGTAAGATAGCTCTTCAGGCTCTACGGCTGACCAGGACAAAATTATTGAAGACCTTTTCTTAATTTTGTGATCGTGTAACGTACCATTAATATACCTTTATATTTCTAGTAAGTAAGAAAAGAAAATTGTAATTGGAAGCACTGTTTCTAAATAAAATAACATAACAGGTTTCATAGCTTTAACGTTTGAGAATTTCTCAGTTTTTCCCCCCACAGCTCCCTATGACCTCACTTACTTTCTTTCTTTGATTCTTGTCCTCTTTTTGAAAATGACAAGTTGATGAAGGGAAGTTACATAATTTAGAAATAATTTCTTTTCACTTCACCGAGCTCACTTTAAGTGAAGTAGTGATTGGTACTGGAGAAAGTTTAAACCTGGAACGACCGTGTGTGGTGGGCTGGGAAACTACAAATCACTTCAGAATGAACTAATCGCTCATTATACAAAATTTTTAAAATGTTGAATTCTTCACCTCTGCTCCTCCGCTGTCCCGGTGGTCGTGTAGTAAAACACATTACATGTAATTTGATAGAATTCTGCATGAAGAGTTCGATTTCTGATGCAGCTGTGATTTAGATTTGACATTCACCGAAGGTTTATTTGTTATTTAAACTAGTCTCTTACTTAATATATGTGTAAGGTCCATATTAAACAGTGTTTTATTTTACTCCGCTGACTTGCATTATGACACGATAGTCAGTAGTTATCACATCCCAATCAGTAAATGGTATCAGAAAACAATGGAACTTTTTAATGTCCTGATGTCTTAGTGGAATGAGCTTTGAGAATAAAATACATATATAGATAGATCAAAAGTACATAAAAAACCTAATCAGTAAAACAGAAACCTTTGTGAAAACCCTTTGCTGGAGGGCATTCTCTTTCTTGAATCCAAATATTGACACTACAGAGAAAAAAAACATACCGCTTTAACAACACCAAACCCCCATCTATCCTCCCAGAACTAAAAGAGTTTGAAAACAACCTACACAAAATTTACGCATACTCAAAATAAATTCAAGCAAAAATCAGGAAAGACTTAAGCCTCATTTTAAAAAGACGGTCACCTTTATATATCTGCAGATAAAACCAACAAATACGATAGGATAAAACCCAAAGACTACGCACAGCTCCTATATAACAAATCTGATAAGCCACCATAGACACGATCACTCAAGGAGACAAACAGATAGCCAGAAACTTGTCACTTGCAGACTGCATTTATGTTACAACTGAAAAAGAGGCCTTCATAACACTTAAAGACCACAAAGAAAACATTAAAAACAAACCTCGTCCAGACTTATAAACCCATGCAAACCAGAGATCGGTAAAATCAGCAAACATGTACTTGAAATATGAGGGAAATAACAGGGCTCAATCAATGGGGAATCACAAAAGATGCCTTGACATGGTTCAAAGAAGTTAAATTCAAGAATAAGCAATCTTTTATCACCTTTGGTATCTGCGAATTCTATCCATCAATAAAAAAAAACCTCCTCAATGATGCACTAGATTGTGCCTGTAAATACACCCACATTACAGAAGATGAAAAAATGTTTCATAGAGCATAGTGCAAAAAAACCACATTTTACAAAAAACAACGCGCCTCAGCGTTAGAAAATGTAACCCTTGACTTGAGGAATAATCTATACAAACCATACCGAAAACAAAACAACTTATTTTATACCACTAAATATAGCAAATACTTTTCCCCTATTATTAAAAATTTACCTAAAGGAATAAACAAATCGCATAATCACAAACTCAAAGAATGAAAAAGTATTTAGACATGCCCCCCCCCCCCTTTTTCCCCCACTAACAGAAGCATTGACAAAGAGTGGGTTCAACACTGTGCTGACTTTTGATAAAGGAACACAAAACAAGAGCCACAACTACGAACACAAAACAAGAGCCACAACTACGAACGCAAAACAAGAGCCACAACTACGAACACAAAACAAGAGCCACAGCTACGAACACAAAACAAGAGCCACAACTACGAACACAAAACAAGAGCCACAACTACGAACACAAAACAAGAGCCACAACTACGAACACAAAACAAGAGCCACAACTACGAACACAAAACAAGAGCCACAACTACGAACACAAAACAAGAGCCACAACTACGAACACAAAACAAGAGCCACAGCTACGAACACAAAACAAGAGCCACAACTACGAAGACAAAACAGAAACAAAAAGAAGAAGAAAAATAACATGGTTCAACCCGACGTTTAGCAGCAACGTATCAAGAAACGTAGGAAGAACATTCCTCGCTTACATCGACAAACATTTCCCGAGGACCAACACGCTCAGCAAGTTCATTAGTAAGAGCACAGTTAAAGTTGGCTACAGTTGCATGCCAAACTTCAAACAAGCAATGATAAATCACAATAAACGCCTGTGACAGTACCAGAACAAAAG
>JAWDGP010004167.1:10000-25882 GCA_033675545.1 Elysia crispata
GGTTTGGGTTCAGCAGTCTCATAAAAGGTAACAACAAAGCAAACTAATTTGGATGTAATGTCTTTTATAAAAGTACAAAGAGTACATAATTATCTAGCCGATAAAAATCAACCTAGCAGAGCCGCCAACCCTCGCTTGAAAGAATACTACCTGCCTATGACGAGCTGCCAGCGCATCCAAACATGTGGAGAACATTTTGATCACATCTCATGGAATGCAGACATATTCATGAATGTACTTTTATTTAAGAATACCACGACTTTACTTCATATGTTAATAAAAAACATGAGAATATTTTTTAAATTCTTATCGACTGAGGTCGTTACTGGTAGATTTACTTTTTTTCTTCAAACTTGGTTGTTTTGTCAGAATTTGTAAAATAAATTCATTTCATTTCTACAGAGGTCAATGTTTGAGCTTTTGTTTACTATTTAGTTTTTGTTTATCAACTTTTCCGCGATCATCTATTAATTTTTTGTTTATTTTAACCTCTATATTGTAAGTTTCCTAGATGTATCCAAAACTTTATATCTGAATATATATGAAAATAAAGGTAAGTTAGTTAAACTTCTTTTGAATCTGCATTCTGTAATTACATAGTTTTATGTATACTTCTACTTCTTTTGTACTTTTAAAAACCCACCATGGCTTGGTAAAAAATTGGTTTATAACATATTTTCCATTCTCGGGACACTTAGACCTTATTCAACCAAGATACAAATAATCCTAGGCTGAATGTCGTCGATGACCTAGAAACATTAGGAAAGAAGTAATAAATGTAACAAAACCTAAATAATGTACTATTCTAATTAACAAGGTATTTCATTTACATTGCAAATGTATGAGTAAAAAACTACATTCATCACAAAAGTAATTGATACTACTATCATTCGTCGGTTTCTCAGGATCTTTATTCTAATCATTTTTTACATTCATTATCGAATAATTTTATTTGATGTCACAAAGACGAAATAACTGTAGGATTTCATGTGTGCCTCTTGTTTCTTCTTTCTTAATATAATCTAAGTTTCTATATTAACAGACACAATTCTCAATAAGGCCTGCTCCATCTATAAAAGGTTTTTTTTCAATATCTAGATATCTTTATCGGGAATGCAAAATAGTAAATTTAGTTAGTGTTATATACTTAAAAATTCATTAGCATTGTAGACTTGCTTTAAAAGTCCAATATATTTGTAGCTGCAGTTTCTATCACGGGGCTTTTTTTGTTTTTCCTGTCGTATCGCACGAACTGCCTATAGCCATTGTTCGGGTTTAAAAAATATTTACATGGCTGCAGATGATATGGTCGCGTGGACAAAGTTGTTCTTATATAGCGTATGCTCCTTTTCCGAAATCCATGCTCAATTCTTATCAAGGGCAATGAATTCTCTCCTATCAACATTATTATAGTATACCATGTTCTGGCCAAGGGGTTTGTTGAATATCAGAAAGAACACTTTGTCCCCAAATCCACTTATTGCTTGATAAAGTCGGGTTCACACGATACGACTTTCGTGGTATCATGTGCTGAGATATGTTGTGGGCGAGAAGCGAGAGAACAATTTTTGATGGCACTTCATTTTACATTTCCCTGAACGCTGCTGCCTATTTTCTTACTTGGTTTTCCTTTGCCTGCACTATTGGCACATTTTTGGCCAATACATTTATTCTTTTTGCTCATTCCCGTATTTTTTTTAAAGATGATCATTCCTGGCTTTTTTGAACAGTCTTTTCCTGAACACTACTTGATGCTTGTAATGCATTGTGCTTTTTGATCTAATGACTTCCTCACCCTGTATAAGTGCGTACTTTTTTGGGTAGCGGATCGACTAGATTTATATGTACCATGCTTTTTTTAGTTGTATAATTACAAGCCTCAGAACTAACATAATTCGCACTGCAAGAAAAGTATCCTTGAACGCATGTGGAAACTGGAATCTTCCACTTAGTCCTAGTATGTTTATGGTTTCGTCACTCCTTGATTACCTTTGTTTTGATTAATTGCTTTTTATAGCGCATTAATCATTACGTGTATCAAAAATATTCTAAAACCGATGATATAATCCCTGCACTAAATAATTCAATGAGACTTAGTATACATAGTCGAAGTTGTGTTCAGTAAATCAACTTTTTGTGAGCAGTGAGCGAATGTAAAGTTATTATTGAGTCCACCTCTTGTCAGTCAGCCATCGGTCAGCATTGTGTTGGGTTAAACAGTTTGCAATTTTTACTAGCGGACTTCAGCTCATTTTCTACGGATTATTCGAGTAATTTGCTGTGTATATTTTTATACCCCTAGACAAACAGAGCCCAACAGATCACCCAAAATCTATTACAATGCTCTGTGACGAATAGTGAAGAGATAGATTTGCACTACACAAACATATAACAGCTTTACAGAAAGTTCTTTGAAATCGGGTATTACCATACCATATACTATCTTTCGCAAGATTTGGAACAGAAATGATTTTTAAGTGTTCTTAAAGACTCTTATGTAAATTATTTGAAACTGTTCTTTTTCCACAATATGTTTTAAGAAAAGAATAATAAACTGACCATCTATAAACCAAATGTCATGTTACCATTCAAGAAATTGACAGAGTAAAACTAAAACAAAAACAAAACCCTTTATTTCCTGTTTTAAAAGCTGTCTCTCGCTGTTTGCAATAGAAAAATAAAATTAGATAAACAATAGAAGAAATAGATTTACAAACCATTGGCGCTGCACATCTTTTTAGAAGTTTCACACATGCAGTTTGAAAATTCGATATTTTTATCAATTCACTACTTTTATTTTACTGCTGCACCTCAGTTCAACGTAGGCGGTTGGAGATTCCCTGTGAGGTTTGCCATTTGGTGATACGTGTAATCTGGATGAAAAACTATGTCCATTTCATAGATTTTCTTCCATTTCAAAAACGACAATTTCAGATTGGATAGGAGAAAATTCATGAAGATGAGTGCAATTTTTAAAATTACTTTCATGTGATCAAAGCCACATTTGAAGAATATTTGAAATCGACATGTATAAAAAAACAAATGAATAAAAATATAAAGATATATAATAAATGAATTCAATAAGGATAACTATAAACCTTTTTTCTTATTACCGAATAAAATTAAACAAAATAATAACCGTAGTTATCTGTGGCCAGCCATGACTTCAGAGATTCAGATGAGTGTTAGGTAATAAATGGGAACCGGGTTTGATGTCTGAAAGAAGAAAACAGTTTTAAAACGTAATATGATAACATCTTCTTTCTGTGGTATCATGTTTAATACATTGTCATTAAATTTGGTAACACACACACAAAAAAAAATCGTTATTCTTAACAACGACATTTAATTTAATAAAAACCATATTTCCTTCTCTTTATATCCCTGAACTGGCAATTAAAATGTAAAATTGTTTAGACTGTACATTTTTCACGGCCATTATGATTATCCAAAGTAGTTCGATTGTAACCGTACTATAAATTGTGTTTATCATAGCAATCACATCTTTTTTACGGCTAGAGAAAGTTTTTTACCTTATAAAGTAAAAAGATCGGGACCTACAGTTCATAAGTTGTTTTAATACTTTAAATATCAATGTGGAAAAAATCATGGTTTAATGGTAGTCTTAAATAGTACACAGATATCTCATAAACTACTTTATGTTTACTTCAGCAAAATGAAATACCCCCCCCCCCCCCTATGACTTTATTCCGTTTTCAAATAATATAATTTCTTTGTGCTGAAGTGGCCGAAACACAACAATAACTTAAGTGAAATGGCACAATAATGTCAAAATATGTCATGACTCGAGGATGCGCCCTGCGTCAATATTGTTCGATCTGCAAAAAAAATCGTAGGTCCATAACACACTACTACTACTACTACTACTACTACTACTACTACTACTACTACTACTACTACTACTACTACTACTACTACTACTATTACTACTACTACTACTACTACTACTACTACTACTACTACTACTACTACTACTACTACTACTACTACTACTTCTACTACTACTACTACTACTACTACTACTACTACTACTACTACCACTACTACTACTACTACCACTACTACTACTACTACTTCTACTACTACTGCTACTGCTACTGCTACTGCTACTACTACTACTGCTGCTACTACTACTACTGCTACTACTACTACTGCTGCTCCTACTACTGCTGCTACTGCTGCTACAGCTACTGTTGCTACTACTATTACTGCTGCTACTACTTCTGCTGCTACTACTACTACCACTGCTGCTGCAACTACTGCTGCTGCTGCTACTGCTGCTGCTGCTACTGCTGCTGCTGCTACTGCTGCTACTGCTACTACTACTGCTGCTACTGCTGCTGCTGCTGCTACTACTGCTACTACTGCTAGCAGCAGCTTGCTACTCCTACTGCTACTACTACTACTGCTGCTACTACCACTACTGCTGCTGCTACTACTACTGCTTCTACAGCGGCAGCTGCGGCGCGGCTGCTATTACTACTACTACTGCTACTGCTACTACTACTACTACTACTACTACTACTACTACTACTACTGCTGCTGCTACTACTACTACTACTACTGCTGCTACTACTACTACTACTACTACTACTGCTACTACTACCATTACAACTATTGCTACTACTACTACTACTACTACTACTACTACTACTACTACTACTACTACTACTACTACTACTACTACTACTACTACTACTACTACTACTACTACTACTACTACTACTACTACTACTACTACTACTACTACTACTACTACTACTACTACCACTACCACTACCACTACCACTACCACTACCACGAAGAAGAAGAAAAATAGAAAAGCATTATGTTGGCTTAGTGATATAGCATGCAGCAGTTGATTTGTTTGCTCTTAAACTAGAAAACAAAAATATATGTTCTTGCCCTAATAATTTATTTATGAGCTATGAATAATTACCCAATTTGAATAAAGTTTAGATTTTTGGATTTTTTATCATTCGCAAACCAGATGTATTGAGTTATAACGATAGTTTGTGGGATAGAAGGATTCATTTTTTTTTTGTTTTTGGACACTGAAAACAAAGGGAGTTGCAGAACACACACATTGTTACTAATAAACTTTAACAGCAATTTGAAATATGAAAAATTCACGTTAAAGACACAAATTAGACCCTGACAGCCTACACACTATCATATTGAACCGATAAAAGTTGACAGTTTTTACCGCGGAGATAAAGAGAAAAACCAAAGCTATAAGATCGGAAGATGGCTAAAGGCGCTAAAATGAATAAATCAGCAGTATACCTAGACGACTGTATTTTGAATAGATATTCAATAATTATAACCTACAGCTACTAATTTAGACAATTGGTTCAGATTTTCATGATATTTGGGCGATTTTTCGTTTAAGATTGAAACCTGTTGGCATACGTTTTCCTTAAACCATAGCATGTTCTTACAGATTTCTTAAACCATAAAATGTTGTTACAGATTTCCAAAAATATAGAAAGTTGTTACAGATATCTTTAAGTATAGAATGTTGTTATAGATTTCTTAAACCATAGAATCTTGTTGCAGAGTTCCTAAACCATAGAATGTTGTTACAGGTTTGCAAAAACATAGAAAGTTGTCCAGATTTCTTAAACCATAGAATTTTGTTACAAATTTCTTAAACCATAGAATGTTGTTACAGATTTCTTACACCATAGAATGCTGTTACAGATTTCTTAAACCATACAAAGTTGTTACGGTCCTTAAACCATAGAATATTGTTACAGATTTCATAAAACATACTACTTTATTATATATTATATTACTCTACATCTCTAGCGTTAAAACTAGCCATTGTAAAGAGGGATGAAGCTGTCGTGATATGCTGTCATGTAAATCTAAGCACAATAAATGCCATTACAATATAACTATATCTTTCTCTCTGATAAAATCTAGATTTATAATATAGTTTTTTCTCCAACTTCAGAGAAAACTAGGTTGTGAAATTAGATACCATAAATAAAAATTTCTCTACATTTTGAATTTTTCCATCTCATAAACTGTTTGTTTGATGCAATAATGTACTTTGTAAAGTAGTTTTGTTTATGTAAGAATACGTTTGTTTGGTTTTATATAACATTTTCAGGTTGACTTTGTCTGCGAAAAATTTTTCTATACTTCTGTGGCAGTAAATTTTTTACATGTCATACTTCAAACATTATCAAAATAGAAGAAACTTTGTAAATAATTATGTGCATTTTTTATATAAGCAATAGATTATTTTCTAAGATGTTATTCATCAACTACTTAAGAAAAGATAAATGAGCTTATAGAAAAACGTTCTTTATTCTTTTACAATCATTCTACGATCAAAAATATGTTTGGCATGCTCTTAAAACTTCTCAAACTTATGTCTACCTCTATAAAATTTGTTCTTTGTTGTTGTTTTTTAATAACTTAAAAAGCAATATTTCTTTGATTTTTTATCCAATTTTTTCATTCAAACTCTTGGCAAATTAAACAATAAATTCTGTACGACCATGATATTGCATTTTTGTTTCTTCTCACCAGTCACATAAATTTTATCTTTATTAGAATACAAAATTTCTCAATAACATTAAAGAATTTTTACTCTACTGCAAAATCGTTTTCCGTGTCTTTTTTACTGACAAAATTGAATACTTCGTACTTCGTTTATTCTAATTGAAGCAAAAAATATAGCCAGGTCATTACATACCCACACCGATCGTCCTATCAATATGTCGAAAACGTAGTTTATATGAGCAAAATTTACATAGAAATGGCCAGAGCAAACAAAACTTCTGATTTAATGAGCAACATAAGAGCTATAAAAGCGCTAAAGGAAATAAGTCAGGAAAGTTTCGGACTGAGACAAGCACCGTGAGTAGTCAAGATCAAGGTTATAGCGCTTACAGTTTTGGTCCTGACGCCACTTATTGTCTCTGCACAATACCCAAGTAAGGAAAGTTAAAAACCTCATCGTAGGAATAAAATTAAAGCGATTCTTTCCATTTATAATTTCTTTCATCATTCCACATTTCTTTTTTTTTCATTTCCTTGAAAACCTTCCCTCGCGTTCTCTGATTTTCATTTTTTACAGGTTTTAAACATACGATTTTAAAAACTTCTCTTTTGTCTGTGTCTTGTTGTTGTTGTTGTTGTTGTTGTTGTTGTTGTTGTTGTTGTTGTTGTTGTTGTTGTTCTTCTTCTTCTTCTTCTTCTTCTTCTTCTTCTTCTTCTTCTTCTTCTTCTTCTTCTTCTTCTTCTTCTTCTTCTTCTTCTTCTTCTTCTTCTTCTTCTTCTTCTTCTTCTTCTTCTTCTTCTTCTTCTGCTTCTTCTGCTTTTTCTTTTTCTTCTGCTGCTTCTTTTGCTTCTTCTTTTTCTTCTTCTTCTTCTTCTTCTTCTTCTTCTTCTTCTTCTTCTTCTTCTTCTTCTTCTTCTTCTTTTTCTTGTTCTAGAAAAAAAAAATTTCTCATTTTCAAAGAACTTTTCCTTTCAAGCCAAAAATTATTTTTCTAAAACTAAAAACCCCTCACCATCGCTGGTTAATTTTTTTTTCATTTTTAAACGATACTTTCTCCATTTTTACGCCAGGAAGTGAACTTCATTAAAATTTAAGCCATTCAACTCTCTCTCTCTCACTCTCTCTCTCTCTCTCTCTCTCTCTCTCTCTCTCTCTCTCTCACGGTTTCTGTAGGTTGCATTCGACATGGAGTTAACGGAAAAAACTGCCAAGGAAAGAATCAATTCGAAGTCTGGCAAGGATTTTTCACGAAGACTAACTGCTGTGAACGATCCGATCTGCTTCCTCTGGTTAGATACCTTGGATTCGGGGAAAAAAAGCTGACCGTGTGCCAGTGTCGGAGCAGATGGACGGTGAGTGCTTTGCGAAATATTACTACTTGCATGGTGTATTGTCACATTAGACAAATAAATATGCCGATGGACTTGGAGTAAAAATATTTGCCTTGATATTTACAGGGTTATTATTCGAGGAGCAACTGCCGGCGATTTAATTTAGAATGTTAGTTTTCTCCATCTCTATTTCTGATCAAAAGAGATTTGTTTGATATGCTGAAGATACCTGAGATGGCCTTTTTGCGGACGTGCTACTTCAAAAAAAGTTGTCGAGGGACACAAAAATGAAATATTTCATGAAGATGAAATATCTGCACCATCTAAGTACACTTTCCTTGTCATTATCATAATCAACAGATAACATAGGCCTGAAATTCATAATGCTAATCCAATTTACTGTAGACATCATTACAAGACACACACTCTTTGATATTCAAATCATTTTAATCCTTCTCAGATCAATTTTTAATCTTTGTTTATGTAATCACACACTTCAGAGTTTTTTTTTTCATTTTGTAGAGATATTAAAACGAGGCGAAGCTTTGAGAAATTGATTAACTTGATACTTTTGTTAAACAATATTGACTTGCTTTCAAGTACAGTAAGGTATACTTGTTCCATTTATCCTATATATTTGATAATACTAGTCACCACAAAATAGAGCTCAAGTGTTAGGTAAAGCCATGAGCTGTGGTAGTCCACCACGCCGGCCTGTGACCTGAGGGTTCGCGCCACGGCCAGATTTAATCGCTCCATTCCGTTATAGTTTATACCCACACCACAGTTGGGCGGACTGTGACCTGAGGGTTCGCGCCACGGCCAGATTTAATCGCTCCATTCCGTTATAGTTTATACCCACACCACAGTTGGGCGGACTGTGACCTGAGGGTTTGCGCCACGGCCAGATTTAATAGCTCCATTCCGTTATAGTTTATACCCAAACCACGGTTGGGCGGACTGGAGAGACCCTGCAGACTCGTGCTAAAATATCTAGCGCTGAAATCGTTACATCTTTAAACACACCTGAAAACTATGGTAGAATCTAGGTCTGTGATTCATATATATATATATATAAACACATTTTAGGTTTGTTTTAGAAATTCTCATGCATTACAGGTATAATCTAAAGACAGTTCTGAAGGAGAACTCTCAACATTCACGTCATTAGCATTTATAGGTAAAACTGTTTAACATTTTAGACTTGCGTTAGTTGAACACTTTACCCTCTATTCTTTTTGGAAATCAAAAGAGCTATTTATCTCTCACTCTCTGTCTCTATCTCTCTTATCTCCCAAACCATACTCTCTCTGTTATATTAACATGATCATTTTATCATATAATTATATATGTGTGCGTGTATATAGATGTAGTATATAGAAAGACTTAATTCTTGAATGTGTTTGTTTGATGCCAGGTCTGCAGGTCAGAGCCGAACAGATGCAAGTGATTCTGGACAGCTGAACGACAAATAATTCTGGAAAAGCGATAAAAGGTATTGCAATTTATTGTTTTTGATAGTTTGGCACCAAATGCTATTTTTATTCGTCCAAATCTAGTTATTTAGATTCAGGATATAATATCTATCATTCCTAGCCTAAAAAAATTTAATGTGCTCAACGTGCGAGGGGTAGGGGGTGGGGCTGGGGGAGGGGGCGAAGAGGGGGAGGGGTGGAGGAACAAAGACGACGAGATCCTTTTTCTATCTGAATATGTTCAATTGGGTTATTGAATTCACCTTGTTATTGTTAATGGCAAAAAGACAATAATTATGGACAAATCTTAATCTTTTTAAAAATTGATTTCTTTTCCAGAGATTGGAACTCTCTATAGAGAGAATTTCAGAACACACACACATATATACACATATATATATATATATATATATATATATATATATATATATATTTAAGCTGAACAGAAAATATTTTGGAAATGGATTTTATCATGAAATACGCTATCTTTAAGAGGATACTTTACAAATTCTAATGATTATTCAATTGTTTTCAAAGATTGCATGCCTCATATCTTAATCAACTTTAAATTTTTTTTAACAGCCGTGACTGGAATATGAAGAAAAGAGCAAACTGAGGACTTTTCAATAAAATGGTGAAACTTGAGTCATTGTGTCATATTGTTGTTTGATTCATAACATAAGTGATCTTAATGTGTAAGGGGGTGCGAAAAATCTGTTATGTCCATCATGCAAATAATGAATTTTGATATAAATGTTCGCCACTGATATTGATGGGTATGTTTTATTGAATTGTCATAACCATTATTTTATTGTACACCATATGAACATGATTGGAATGAAGGTGTATTTGTAGTTAAAATATTTTCATGCACATTTATAAAATTGCATAAACCTTTAGCTTAGGCTCAGGAAACACACAAAAAAATACTTTCCTTTTTTTATTTTGGAGATACATTGCCTCACTTGTTTCCATGGAGGTTGAATTGTCTACAAAAAAAAATTATGACTACACATATGTAACTATATCATTATCAATATGGAACTATTATTTTTGACGGAAAATAAGAATATAAATGATGTTTTGTCCAGTCAACACCCTATTCGTTACTGTCATTTTTAACTAGTAAGCCTATGCTTTTGATAAATGGCATATATGTTGTTTTTTATGTTAATGTCATGAATATAATCATATGGTTATTATTATCAAATACCTGTAGTTTCTTTAAACTATTCTGTAATAACTTCATTGCCAAACCCAATTATATTTCCAGTATCATGTATTTCCAGAAAATGTCACTCATTTCAATCCATTATTTCTCTTAAATATTACCCAAAATTGACAGATAGTTGAATGGTTTAAAATGGTTTGTTCACTTAAAGTAAAAGAATTATTTCACTTTTAAGCAAAGCCTTCGCATCTAGAAGATGCTGAGACCTTTTAGGCCTTAAAAGTAAAAAGTTTAGGGAACTGATGCCTGTTCAGAAATCTGTTGCAGTGTCACCTTATAAGCCTGCTATCGGGACATAGACTTGTAACTGTGGCTTGTGGCTATTAGATTAATTGTGACCTAAAAATCAAATATTTTCTAAAGCCTATGACACCATGCGAAGTGGTCTAAGGCCCATTTATCAGTTTGACAGCTGCTCCATCAAATACCAGAAACTTAAGATTACAGAATTAATATTTCTGAACTTGCACACCCAAGATGTAAAGGTAAGAATGAATTTTTTGGATCCCTAAATAAAAGCATCGGTGAAACAAATAGTGATACATGTATATTTAAATAACATTTCAAAGTTTATTTCCATATTATTCATTTTGCAACATTAATAACATGAACAAGAAGATAAATATACGTGTAATGTTTCTTTTTTCTTTTTTTTATTTTTGTTAATGGATGATGATGAATAAAACTAAAAAGGAAAAGAACTAATGGATATTGTAGAGTAGTATTTCAATTAAGATACAGTATAATCCGCCTATATTGACATGCCATCGAAAGAAAATATAATGTCGATAAATAAAATTATAGGAGTAAAGAGAGAGAGAAAAAAAGGATGTCACTCCGAAAAAGGGGATGTAGTGGGTGCACTGTCTACAGTGTGTATGTCTCTCAATATGCGTGAAAGGGGTACATCTAAATCACTCTACAACGTGGTTTAGCAAAGCGTGTACCAAGTACGATTTTTTTCCCTTCTTGATACCTCGCAGAGACGGGTTTCTCAGTCTCTGAAGCCTGGTTTTGGCTAGTACTTCATGTGCGACATGTCGCTAAAGCGGAGAAATTATAAAATCATGTCGATATAATAGAATTTATTTAGTAACGATAAAGAAGGACAAAATTTGGAATTAGCAATCGTGTCGATATCTGAAAATGTCGATAAAGCGGCTGTCGATATAAGTGGATTCTACTGTATAATTTTACATCATTCATTTAAAGGAAACTTTATCAAGGGATCTCCTAGTGTGCAATTAACTTAGTCTTCTAACTAATACTAATACTAAATACTATCTGTTTGACCAATTTTTTTTAATTAAATGTAGTTGTAAAAATTTACTGGATTTGTGTTATATCCACACATTTATATGTATAACTTTTTGTATTTCTGATCATTAAACAAATTAATACTCGTTACATATCACACTATATAAAATGTAATGTTCTGTGGAATTATAGCAAACAATTTTCAAAAATGTTTCTCAGTGATTTTCAGATGAATTAAAGAAGATATGAAATAAAACCTGTTCTCTCAAAATTACTACATTTTCCTTTCTTTTTCAGTTGTTGTCTGTTTTTTTTTTTGTTTTTTTTTGTGTGTGCGATATTTTCACCCTTTTGATATATACTGATGTTTTCTTTTAAGTCTTATTACAGTTTTTAATAGGTTGTTAGAATTACTTTGAAAAAAAAAAAAAACAACAAAAAAGTTTTTTTCATTCATGTTACCTGAACATTATCTTCCATCAAGTCATCTAAAAAAAAATGAATAAATTATTGATAGATGTACGGATCTCTTTTATTTTAAATCGGTAATCAAAGTTAGTCATGGTGACGGTGAAGATAAATTTTACACCAAACCAGTCTGAAAGGTTCAAAACTTTAAAAAATTTCATAATTAATGGTGGAATTGAATTTTTTGGTGCAATATTAAAGAAAATGATGTAAAAATCAATCATTTAGATTCCAACACCAGCATGATTGTGTAACAATTTAGCCTAATAGGTACATGTAATTTAAGATAACCCTGTAATGTTTTTTTAATAATATGATCTGCTTCACCATTAAAAGTTATTATCTTTAAAGTTCAAAATATCATCACTTCAATAGAAGATTTTCAAAAAATTTATTGAAATACACCAAAAACCCAATATATCAAAATGATCTACTGGATGATCTTTCTGGATCTAAGTACATAGACTTTTTAAATGAATTATGCCTTAGACCTACATTGAAATTCTGGTGCTTCTTTCAAAAGTTGCTCCTATTGTTTAGTTTCCTTTGGATTTTGGTTTGTATTGCAAAGCCTATAGTCAATTGAGTCTGCAGTTCTCGACACAATAATTCATAATAGCTAAAATAAAAAAGCCAACTGTTTTACAGTTGCAACAGGGGTCAAAAATGTCATACCATTGATGCCCATCCCTTATGACAGATAAACTAGCAAGTATTCCGTGTATCTACATCTAACTTCAATTATTAATCCTTAAAGCGTAAAAAAAAATACTTCAAAAATTCAAAAATTTAAGTTTGATACAAATATTGAAATAAGACATACATTAAACCTGAATAAAGCAATGCCTGTGCATCTTGATTTGTGAAAATATTTTCAAAATTGAATTTCTCTTGTCTACTAGAGCTACCTGCTGTCCGTTAATTTAACACAAGTGAAAGCTGAACAAAATTATATTTGTCAAAATATTTATTTTTAGTACATAGAGATATAAGCAGATTTGAGTTGCAAACACTGCTTGGGGTTTCTCTCTGTTCATTTGGAAGAGCTCGATTTAGAACAAAAATACAATGCTTCTAGTTTTAAATTTCGAACTCTAGATCTAATTTATGTGTTATTTGAATTGAAGAAGTGCTTTCAATGTGTAAAGAAAAGGAAACTTCCCCACATGCTTATTCTGCACTATGTTCTAAATCTAGAGTTATATCTAAATCCATTTTACAGTAAGTCAAAATTGACTAAATTTGAATATTTGATCTTTATTTTGGACGTTCTGAAGTAATAAAATATATGTGTTCTTTGGCAATACACATGCAAAGTTGATCCTGGAGCTATGTTCCTGTCACAATTGCATCTAAATTGTAATGTACTAGATCTAGTAATACTCGATTATATCTACTACATCTAGATAAATAAATAAAATATGATATTGTAGGTTGAATTACTCAGCCCCAAGTAACTATTCAAAACCATAGTGGTGCTGAACTTCAGCAGTTGCTACTATTTCTTAAGGTTTCATTTGATTTATAATTGTTTATTGATTTATAACTGATTAGCTTAGGATTTATGTGATTGTGCTTGCAATTACATGTTTTTGCATTAACAAAGTTTCACTCTCATTATTTATATCTATCCAGACAAATGCAATAGCTGATTGTGAGTTGGCAAGTGGTTTTGAAAATTAAAGATGCTCTGAACATAATAATGTTCTTTCAGGTTGCAAGGAAAGAACTGTTAATTATGTTTCATAATAATTATTTGGTGCACTGAAATGGTTTACAAGAGATGCACTTCTGAAAACATATCTGTAACATAGATCTCGCCCTGCCGACATTTTGTTCAGTCTTTATTGGGCTATACTAGATCTATCTATCTAGATCTAGATCTTGTGCGTTTTCAGATTACAATAAATATCACTGATCCGCTTAAAAATGCAACGTTGGAGTGTTATCCATAATAGTGGCACTAGGACTCTGCATACTTAAAACATCTCCTTTTTTTAACTTTCATTGTCATTTTTATATATCAAAGTTACCGGTTGTTCAGACTACGTATCATTTTCTTCTAGATCATTGGTTTATAGTGAATTCGTTTACTATCGCAACAGAAGTCAAACAAATGCTCCTTACTTACAAGAGATGAACTTTTGAGTTTTTTAAATTAAGAGTTATATTTTTCTTTCTTTACGTTATAATGTTTCAGGAGTTCTACCGGAAACATTTTTCAAAAAAAAGTTGGTACTCTGTTGTCTCAAAGTAGCTTGTAGCAAAAAAAGAGTGGCCACGCTTCCATGAATTCTATAAAAAATAGAAATGTTTCAGGTGCCATTTAGGCAGACTCCACGTTCCACGAAAGCATTTTTCAAAAAACTTTGGAATTAACCGGCTGCCGTATTGGAATTATGCTATTTATCAGATAGAAAAAAATAAAACTTCCCGGCGGCCATATTGTAATTATGCTATTTATAGAGATTTCCAAAATAGAATTAACCGGCGGCCATAATGGAATTATGCTATTTATAGAGATTGTCAAATTGGAATTACCCTGCGGCCATATTGGAATTATGCTATTTATAGAGATTGCCAAAATAGAATTAACTGGCGGCCATATTGAAATTATGCTATTTATAGAGATTGCCAAATCGGAATTAACCGGCGGGCATATTGGAATTATACTATTTATAGAGATTGCCAAGTTAGAACTAAATGGCGGCCATATTGGAATTATGCTTTTTAAAGAGATTGCCGAATTAGAATTAAATGGCGGACATATTGAAATTATGCTAGTTCATAGAGATTTTACCAATTTAAAAACCGGCAGCCATATTGTTAACATTATGCTATTTATAGTGATATCCAAAACAGATTTAAATGGCGGCCATATTTGGAATTACCTCGATGAGTAGACAAGATTGTCGAAATAGATTTAACAGGCGGGCTATTGGAATTATGCTTTTTCTGGTGAGATTTGAAAGCTAGAAATTCAATGACGACCATATTAAAATTATGCTATTTATAGAGATTGCGCCAAAAAAGAATTAAATGGGTTGCCATATTGGAATTATGCTTTTGCTATAGACTTGATTGCCAAAATAGAATTGAAGAAGCGGCTATATTGGAATTATGCCATTTTTACAGATTGCCAAAATAATAGAATTAACGTGGCAGCCATAATGGAATTATGCTTTTTATAGAGAATGTAACAATTAGATTTAACTGGCGTCCATATTGAAATTTCGCTTTTTAAAGAGATTGTCAAATTAGGATCAATCGGCGTTCATATATTGGGGGTAAATTTCACCAGAAGTGCTTATTTATAGAGATTGGTCCAAATTAAATCAATAATGGTTGCAATAAGTTTAGTAATTATAACAACAAAAGACGAGGATATTACCAAAATATTAACTGGCGGCCATATTGGAATTATGCTATTTATAGAGAATGCCAAATGGAATTAAATGGCGGCCAAGTTGGCTAAAATTATGCTATTAATAGAGATTTTTACTGCAAACAGGAATTAAATGGCAGCCATATGAAAATTAAAAGTGCAGCAATACGTAACTTCTGAAATCGCAACAAGTAACA
>JAWDGP010004168.1:0-11187 GCA_033675545.1 Elysia crispata
AATTTGTAAAAAATGAAACTTGAGCCCGCTTATCGGCAGTTTTTGGTAACTTTTAAGTCGGAATTTCGAAAAAAAGGTGCAAGTGGTACTTTTTTCTGATTACCCGTGGCGGTAGGATGCAAAAAAAAAAAAAAAAAAAGAAAAATTTTTAATGGGACGTTTTCCCTTGCGGTTTTCCTATTTCCGGTGACAAAAAGGGCGGAAAAAAAAAAGTGGTTTTGGTTTTTTCCGTGAGAGGAGAGGGAAAATGTTAAATAAATTATAAAAAAAAAGAAAAATTTTTTTCTCTCCTTTAGGGAGCTTCTTCATTATTTTTGGTCGTTAGGTTCCCGGAAAAGATAATTAGGAAGTGTTTCGGGGGTAAGGAGAAGGAGTAGAGAGCAAAAAAAAGTAATTTTTAGAAAAAGGTGTTAAGCGCGTTTTTTCAGCATTGTGGTTAGGAAAAACGGAGTGTGTTTGGGAAGGTGTATGTGTGCGCGTAATCACCGCGGAAAAAAGGTAATTTGTAAAATATAAAACTTGAGCGCGCTTAGCGGCATTTTAGGGTACTTTAAGTCGGAATTTCGAAAAAAAGGTAAGTGGCAATTTTTCCGATTACGAGGTGCGCTAGGGTGCAAAAAAGTCAAAAAAAAAAAAGAAGAAAAAATTTTCTACGGGACGTTTTCCTTTGCGGTTTTTCTATTTCCGATGATAAAAGGGCGGAAAAAGTAAGTGGTTTTGTTTTTTTCCGTAATTGGAGAGGGAAAATGTGAAATAACTTTTAAAAAAAAAGAAAATTTTTTTTTCTCCTTTAGGGAGCTTTTTTGACCATTTTTGGTCGTTCGTTTGCCGGAAAAGATGATTAGGAAGTGTTTGGGGGGTAACGAGAAGGGGTGGAGAAAAAAAAAAAAGTAATTTTAAGAAAAAGGTATTCAGTGCGTTTTTTAGGCATTATGGGTCGGAAAGGCGGAGTGTGTGTGGGTAGGTGTATGTGTTCGCGTAATCACGGCGGAAAAAAGGTAATTTGTAAAAAATGAAACTTGAACGCGCTTAGCGGCATTTTAGGGTACTTTAATTCGGAATTTCGAAAAAAAAGGTAAGTGGCAATTTTTCCGATTACGAGGAGCGGTAGGGTGCAAAAAAGTGAAAAAAACAGAAGAAAAGAAAACTTTTTACGGGACGTTTTCCTTTGCGGTTCTTCTATTTCCGGTGATAAATGGGCGGAAAAAGTAAGTGGTTTTGTGTTTCTCCGTAATTGGAGAGGAAAAATGTGAAATAAATTAAAAAAAACAGAAATTTTTTTTTTCTCCTTTAGGGAGCTTTTTCACTATTTTTGGTCGTTAGGTTCCTGGAAAAGATGATTAGGAAGTGTTTCGGGGGTAAGGAGAAGGAGTAGAGAGCAAAAAAAAGTAATTTTTAGAAAAAGGTGTTAAGCGCGTTTTTTCAGCATTCTGGTTAGGAAAAACGGAGTGTGTTTGGGAAGATATATGTGTCCGCGTAATCACGGCGGGAAAAAGGTAATTTGTAAAATATGAAACTTGAGCGCGCGTAGAGGCATTTTATTGCACTTTAAGTGTATGTGTCCGCGTAATCACGGTGGGAAAAAGGTAATTTGTAAAAAATGAAACTTGAGCGCGCTTAGCAGCAGTTTTGGGCACTTTAAGTCGAAAGTTCGAAAAAAAAGGTAAGTCGTAATTTTTTTGATTACGCGGAGCGGTAGGATGCAAAAAAGTAAAATAAAAAAAAAAAAGAAAAATTTTAAATGGGACGTTTTCCTTTGCGGTTTTTCTATTTCCGGTGATAAAAGGGCGGAAAAAGTAATTGGTTTTGTTTTTTTCCGTAATTGGAGAGGGAAAATGTGAAAAAAGTTTTAAAAAAAAAGAAAAATTTTTTTTCTCCTTTAGGGAGCTTTTTTGACCATTTTTGGTCGTTCGTTTGCCGGAAAAGATGATTAGGAAGTGTTTCGGGGGTAACGAGAAGTAGTGGAGAAAAAAAAAAGTATTTTTAAGAAAAAGGTGTTAAGCTCGTTTTTTAGGCATTATGGGTCGGAAAGACGGAGTGTGTGTGGGTAGGTGTATGTGTTCGCGTAATCACGGCAGGAAAAAGGTAATTAGTAAAATATGAAACTTGAGCGCTCTTAGCGGCATTTTAGGGCACTTTCAGTCGGAATTTCGAAGAAAAGGTAAGTGGTAATTTTTCCGATTACGAGGAGCGGTAGGATGCAAAAAAGTAAAAAAAAAAAAAAAAAAAAGAAAAATTTTTCATGGGACATTTTCCCTTTCGGTTTTCCTATTTCCGCTGACAAAAAGGGCGGAAAAAGTAAGTGGTTTTGTTTTTTTCCGTAAGGGGAGAGGAAAAATGTGAAATAAATTATAACAAACAGAAAATTTATTTTTGTCCTTTTTGGGAGCTTTCTTGACCATTTTTCGTCGTCTGTTTGCCGGAAAAGATGATTAGGAAGTTTTTCGGGGGTAACGAGAAGGATTGGAGAAAAAAAAAGTAATTTAAAGAAAAAAGTGTTAAACGCGTTTTTTAGGCATTATGGGTCGGAAAGACGGAGTGTGTGTGGGTAGGTGTATGTGTTCGCGTAATCACGGCGGAAAAAAGGTAATTTGTAAAAAATGAAACTTGAGCGCGCTTAGCGGCAGTTTTGGGCACTTTAAGTCGGAATTTCGAAAAAAAAAGGTAGGTGGTAATTTTTTCGATTACGCGGAGCGGTAGGATGCAAAAAAGTAAAAAAAAAAAAAGAAAAATTTTTAATAGGACGTTTTCCCTTGCGGTTTTCCTATTTCCGGTGACAAAAAGAGCGGAAAAAGTAAGTGGTTTTGTTTTTTTCCGTGAGAGGAGAGGGAAAATGTTAAATAAATTATAAAAAAAAGAAAATTTTTTTTGTCTCCTTTAGGGAGCTTTTTCACTATTTTTTTTCGTTAGGTTCCCGGAAAAGATAATTAGGAAGTGTTTCGGGGGTAAGGAGAAGGAGTAGAGAGCAAAAAAAAAGTAATTTTTAGAAAAAGGTGTTAAGCGCGTTTTTTCCACATTGTGGTTAGGAAAAACGGAGTGTGTTTGGGAAGGTGTATGTGTCCGCGTAATCACGGCGGGAAAAAGGTAATTTGTAAAATATGAAACTTGAGCGCGCTTAGCGGCATTTTAGGGTACTTTAAGTCGGAATTTCGGAAAAAAGGTAAGTGGCAAATTTTCCGATTACGAAGAGCGGTAGGGTGCAAAAAAATCAAAAAAAAAAGAAGAAAAAAAAATTTTGTACGGGACGTTTTCCTTTGCGGTTCTTTTATTTCCGGTGATAAATGGGCGGAAAAAGTAAGTGGTTTTGTTTTTCTCCGTAAGCGGAGAGGGAAAATGTGAATTAAATTAAAAAAAAAAGAAAATTTTTTTTTCTCCTTTTTGTGAGCTTTCTTGACCATTTTTGGTCGTTTGTTTCCCGGGAAAGATGATTAGGAAGTATTTCGGGGGTAACGAGAAGGAGTGGAGAAAAAAAAGAGTAATTTTAAGAAAAAGGTGTTAAGTGCGTTTTTTAGGCATTATGGGTCGGAAAGACGGAGTGTGTGTGGGTAGGTGTATGTGTTCGCGTAACCACGGCGGAAAAAAGGTAATTTGTAAAATATGAAACTTGAGCGCGCTTAGCGGCATTTTAGGGCACTTTAAGTGTATGTGTCCGCGTAATCACAGCGGGAACAAGGTAATTTGTAAAATATGAAACTTGAGCGCGCTTAGCGGCATTTTAGGGTACTTTAAGTCGGAATTTCGAAAAAAAAGGTAAGTGGCAATTTTTCCGATTACGAGGTGCGCTAGGGTGCAAAAAAGTCAAAAAAAAAAAGAAAAAAAAATTTTCTACGGGACGTTTTCCTTTGCGGTTTTTCTATTTCCGGTGATAAAAGGGCGGAAAAAGTAAGTGGTTTTGTTTTTTTCCGAAATCGGAGAGGGAAAATGTGAAATATATTTAAAAAAAAAAGAAAATTTTTTTTTCTCCTTTAGGGAGCTTTTTTGACCATTTTTGGTCGTTCGTTTGCCGGAAAAGATGATTAGGAAGTGTTTCGGGGGTAACGAGAAGGGGTGGAGAAAAAAAAAAAGTAATTTTAAGAAAAAGGTGTTAAGTGCGTTTTTTAGGCATTATGGGTCGGAAAGGCGGAGTGTGTTGGTAGGTGTATGTGTTCGCGTAATCACGGCGGAAAAAAGGTAATTTGTAAAAAATGAAACTTGAGCGCGCTTAGCGGCATTTTAGGGTACTTTAAGTCGGAATTTCGAAAAAAAAGGTAAGTGGTAATTTTTCCGATTACGAGGAGCGGTACGGTGCAAAAAAGTCAAAAAAACAGAAAAAAAAAATAAATAAGAATTTATCATGGGACATTTTCCCTTGAGGTTTTCCTATTTCCGGTGACACAAAGGGCGGAAAAAGTAAGTGGTTTTGTTTTTTTCCGTAAGGGGAGAGGAAAAATGTGAAATAAATTATAAAAAACAGAAAATTTACTTTTGTCTTTTTTGGGAGCTTTCATGACCATTTTTGGTCGTTTGTTTGCCGGAAAAGATGATTAGGAAGTGTTTCGGGGGTAACGAGAAGAAGTGAAGAAAAAAAAAAGTAATTTTAAGAAAAAGGTGTAA
The DNA here is from genome assembly GCA_033675545.1 of Elysia crispata. Taxonomy (NCBI): domain Eukaryota; kingdom Metazoa; phylum Mollusca; class Gastropoda; family Plakobranchidae; genus Elysia; species Elysia crispata. Next base: position 4,594 of record JAWDGP010004168.1, read on the forward strand.
AGTGCGTTTTTTAGTCATTATTGGTCGGAAAAACGGAGTGTGTGTGGGTAGGTGTATGTGTTCGCGTAATCACGGCGGAAAAAAGGTAATTTGTAAATAATGAAACTTCAGCCCGCTTAGCGGCAGTTTTGGGCACTTTAAGTCGGAATTTCGAAAAAAAAAGGTAAGTGGTAATTTTTTCGATTACGCGGAGCGGTAGGATGCAAAAAATTAAAAAAAAAAAAAAAGAAAATTTTTAATTGGACGTTTTCCCTTGCGGTTTTCCTATTTCCGGTGACAAAAAGGGCGGAAAAAGAATGTGGTTTTGTTTTTTCCGTCAGAGGAGAGGGAAAATGTTAAATAAATTATAAAAAAAAGAAAATTTTTTTTCTCTCTTTTCCGGAGCTTTTTCACTGATTTTGGTCTTTCGTTTGCCGGAAAAGATGATTAGGAAGTGTTTCGGGGGTAAGGAGAAGGAGTGGAGAAAAAAAAAAGTAATTTTAAGAAAAAGGTGTTAAGCGCGTTTTTTAGGCATTATGGGTCGGAAAGACGGAGTGTGTGTGGGTAGGTGTATGTGTTCGCGTAATCACGGCGGGAAAAAGGTAATTTGTAAAATATGAAACTTGAGCGCGCTTAACACCTTTTTCTAAAAATTACTTTTTTTTGCTCTCTACTCCTTCTCCTTACCCCCGAAACACTTCCTAATCATCTTTTCCGGGAACCTAACGACCAAAAATACTGAAAAAGGTCCCTAAAGAAGAAAAAAAAAATTTCCTTTTTTTTTAAATATATTTCACATTTTCCCTCTCCAATTACGGAGAAAAACAAAACCATTTACTTTTTCCGCCCTTTTATCACCGGAAATAGAAAAACCACAAAGGAAAACTTCCGGTACAAAATTTTTTTTTCTTCTTTTTTTTTGACTTTTTATCACCCTACCGCTCATCGTAATCGGAAAAATTGCCACTCACCTTTTTTTCGAAATTCCGACTTAAAGGTCCCTAAAATGCCGCTAAGCGCGCTCAAGTTTCATATTTTACAAATTACCTTTTTCCCGCCGTGATTACGCGGACACATACACCTTCCCAAACACACTCCGTTTTTCCTAACCACAATGCTGAAAAAAACGCGCTTAACACCTTTTTCTAAAAATTACTTTTTTTTGCTCTCTACTCCTTCTCTTCACCCCCGAAACACTTCCTAATCATCTTTTCCGGCAAACGAACGACCAAAAATAGTGAAAAAGCTCCCTAAAGGAGAGAAAAAAAAATTTCTTTTTTTTTTATAATTTATTTAACATTTTCCCTCTCCTCTCATGGAAAAAAACAAAACCAGATACTTTTTCTGCCCTTTTTGTCACCGGATATAGGAAAACCTCAAGAAAAATGGCCCATGAAAAATTTTTTTTTTTTTTTTTTTTTTTTTTTTTTACTTTTTTGCATCCTACCGCTAATCGTAATCGGAAAAATTACCACTTACCTTTTTTCCGAAATTCCGACAAAGTGCCCAAAACTGCCGCTAAGCGCGCTCAAGTTTCATATTTTATAAATTACCTTTTTCCCGCCGTGATTCTGCGGACACATATACCTTCCCAAACACACTCCGTTTTTCCTAACCAAAATGCTGAAAAAACGAGCTTAACACCTTTTTCTAAAAATTCATTTGTTTCCTCTCTACTCCTTCTCCTTACCCCCGAAACACTTCCTAATCATCTTTTCCGGGAACCTAACGACCAAAAATACTGAAAAAGCTCCCTAAAGAAGAAAAAAAAATTTTTATTTTTTTTAAATTTATTTAACATTTTTCCTCTCCAATTAAGAAAAAAAACAAAACCACTTACTTTTTCCGACCTTTTTGTCACCGGAAATACGAAAACCGCAAGGGAAAAGGGCCCATTAAAAATTTTTCTTGTTTTTTTTTTTTTTTTACTTTTTTGCATCCTACCGCTACGCGTAATCGAAACAATTACCACTTACCTTTTTTTTTCGAAATTCCGACTTAAAGTGCCCAAAACTGCCGCTAAGCGCGGTCAAGTTTCATTTTTTACAAATTACCTTTTTTCCGTCGTCATTCCGCGAACACATACACCTACCCGCACACACTCCGTCTTTCCGACCCATAATGCCTAAAAAACGCGCTTAACACCTTTTTCTTTCAATTACTTTTTTTTTTCCTCCACTCCTTCTCGTTACCCCCGAAACACTTCCTAATCATCTTTTCCGGCAAACAAACGACCAAAAATGGTCAAGAAAGCTCCCAAAAAGGACAAAAATAAATTTTCTGTTTTTTATAGTTTATTTCACATTTTTCCTCTCCCCTTACGGAAAAAGACAAAACCACTTACTTCTTCCGCCCTTTCTATCACCGGAAATAGGAAAACCTGATGGGAAAATGCCCCATGAAAAAATTTTTCTTTTTTTTTTTTTTTTTTTTTACTTTTTTGCATCCTACCGCTACGCGTAATCGAAACAATTACCACTTACCTTTTTTTTTCGAAATTCCGACTTAAAGTGCCCAAAACTGCCGCTAAGCGCGGTCAAGTTTCATTTTTTACAAATTACCTTTTTTCCGCCGTGATTACGCGAACACATACACCTACCAACACACTCCGTCTTTCCGACCCATAATGCCTAAAAAACGCACTTAACACCTTTTCCTTAAAATTACTTTTTTTTGCCCTCTATTCCTTCTCCTTACCCCCGAAACACTTCCTAATTATCTTTGCCGGGAACCCAACACCAAAAATAGTGAAAAAGCTCCTTAAAGGAGAGAAAATAATTTTCTTTTTTTTTTAAATTTATTTAAATTTATCCCTCTCCTCTCACGGAAAAAAACAAAACCACTTACTTTTTCCGCCCTTTGTGTCAACGGAAATAGGAAAACCTCAAGGGAAAATGGCCAATGAAAAAATTTTCTTTTTTTTTTTTTTTTTTCCTACTTTTTTGCATCCTACCGCTCCTCGTAATCGGAAAAATTGCCACTTACCTTTTTTTTCGACATTCCGACTTAAAGTACCCTAAAATGCCGCTAAGCGCGCTCAAGTTTCATATTTTACAAATTACCTTTTTCCCGCCGTGATTACGCGGACACATACACCTTCCCAAACACACTCCGTTTTTCCTAACCACATTGCTGAAAAAACGCGCTTAACAGCTTTTTCTAAAAATTACTTTTCTTTGCTCTCTACTCCTTCTCCTTACCCCCGAAACCCTTCCTAATCATCTTTTCCGGCAAACGAACGACCAAAAATAGTGAAAAAGCTCCCTAAAGGAGAGAAAAAAAATTTTCTTTTTTTTATAATTTATTTAACATTTTCCCTCTCCTCTCACGGAAAAAACAAAACCAGATACTTTTTCCGCCCTTTTTGTCACCGGAAATAGGAAAACCGCAAGGGAAAATGTCCCATTAAAAATTTTTCTTTTTTTTTTTTTTTTTTTTACTTTTTTGCATCCTTCTACTCCGCGTAATCGAAAAAATTACCACTTACCTTTTTTTTTTCGAAATTCTGACTTAAAGTGCCCAAAACTGCCGCTAAGCGCGCTCAAGTTTCATTTTTTACAAATTACCTTTTTTCCGCCGTGATTACGCGAACACATGCACCTACCCACACACACTCCGTCTTTCCAACCAAAAAAGCCTAAAAAACGCGCTTAACACCTTTTTCTTTAAATTACTTTTTTTTTTCTACACTCCTTCTCGTTACCCCCGAAACACTTCCTAATCATCTTTTCCGGCAAACAAACGACCAAAAATGGTCAAGAAAGCTCCCAAAAAGGACAAAAATAAATTTTCTGTTTTTTATAATTTATTTCACATTTTTCCTCTCCCCTTACGGAAAAAAACAAAACCACTTACTTTTTCCGCCCTTTGTGTCACCGGAAATAGGAAAACCTCAAGGGAAAATGTCCCATGAAAAATTTTTCTTATTTTTTTTTTTTTTTTTTTTTTTTTACTTTTTTTTATCCTACCGCTCCTCGTAATCGGAAAAATTACCACTTACCTTTTTTTCGAAATTCCGACTTGAAGTGCAATAACATGCCGCTAGGCGCGCTCAAGTTTCATATTTTACAAATTACCTTTTTCCCGCCGTGATTCTGCGGACACATATACCTTCCCAAACACACTCCGTTTTTCCTAACCAAAATGCTGAAAAAACGCGCGTAACAAGTTTTTCTAAAAATTACTTTTTTTTGCTCTCTACTCCTTCTCCTTACCCCCGAAACACTTCCTAATTATCTTTTCCGGGAACCTGACGACCAAAAATAGTGAAAAAGCTTCCTAAAGGAGAAAAAAAATTTTCTTTTTTTTTAAATTGATTTCACATTTTTCCTCTCCAATTACGGAAAAAAACAAAACCACTTACTTTTTCCGCCCTTTTATCACCGGAAATAGAAAAACCGCAAAGGAAAACGTCCCGTACAAAATTATTTTTTTCTTCTTTTTTTTTACTTTTTTGCACCCTACCGCTCCTCGTAATCGGAAAAATTGCCACTTACCTTTTTTTTCGAAATTCCGACTTAAAGTGCCCTAAAATGCCGCTAAGCGCGCTCAAGTTTCATATTTTACAAATTATTTTTTTCCCGCCGAGATTCTGCGGACACATATACCTTCCCAAACACACTCCGTTTTTCCGACCCATAATGCCTAAAAATCGCGCTTAACACCTTTTTCTTTAAATTCCTTTTTGTTTTTTCTCCACTCCTTCTCGTTACCCCCGAAACACTTCCTAATCATCTTTTCCGGCAAACAAACGACCAAAAATGGTCAAAAAAGCTCCTAAAAAGGACAAAAATAAATTTTCTGTTTTTTATAATTTATTTCACATTTTTCCTCTCCCCTTACGGAAAAAAACAAAACCACTTACTTTTTCCGCCCTTAGTGTTACCGGAAATAGGAAAACCTCAAGGGAAAATGTCCCATGAAAAATTTTTTTTTTTTTTTTAGTTTTTTTCATACTACCGCTCCTCGTAATCGGAAAAATTACCGCTTACCTTTTTTTCGAAATTCCGACTTAAAGTGCCCTCAAATGCCGCTAAGCGCGCTCAAGTATCATATTTTAGAAATTACCTTTTTCCCGCCGTGATTACGCGGACACATACACCTTCCCAAACACACTCCGTTTTTCCTAACCACAATGCTGAAAAAACGCGCTTAACACCTTTTTCTAAAAATTACTTTTTTTTGCTCTCTACTCCTTCTCGTTACCTCCGAAACACTTCCTAATCATCTTTTCCGGCAAACAAACGACCAAAAATGGTCAAGAAAGCTCCCCAAAACGACAAAAATAAATTTTCTGTTTTTTATAATTTATTTCACATTTTTCCTCTCCAATTACGGAAAAAAACAAAACCACATACTTTTTCCGCCCTTTTTGTCACCGGAAATAGGAAAACCGCAAGAGAAAAGTGTCCCATTAAAAATTTTTTTTTTTTTTTTTTTTTCATTTTTTTGCATCCTTCCACTCCGCGTAATCGAAAAAATTACCATTTGCCTTTTTTTTTCGAAATTCCGACTTAAAGTGCCCAAAACTGCCGCTAAGCGCCCAAGTTTCATTTTTTACAAATTACCTTTTTCCCGCCGTCATTCTGCGGACACATATACCTTCCCAAACACACTCCGTTTTTCCTAACCAAAATGCTGAAAAAACGCGCGTAACAAGTTTTTCTAAAAATTACTTTTTTTTAGTCTCTACTCCTTCTCCTTACCCCCGAAACACTTCCTAATTATCTTTTCCGGGAACCTGACGACCAAAAATAGTGAAAAAGCTTCCTAAAGAAGAAAAATAATTTTCTTTTTTTTTAAACTGATTTCACATTTTTCCTCTCCTTACGGAAAAAAAACAAAACCACTTACTTTTTCCGGCCCTTTGTGTCACCGGAAATAGGAAAACCGCAGGGGAAAATGTCCCATGAAAATTTTTTTTTTTTTTTTTTTTTATTCCTTTTTTGCATCCTACCGCTCCTCTGTAATCGGAAAATTACCACTTACCTTTTTTCGAATTTTCGCTACTTAAAGTGGCCCCTAAAATGCCGCTAAGCGCGCTCAGAGTTTTATATTTTACAAGTTACCTTTTTCCCGCCCTGATTCTGCGGACACAATAATATACTCTTCCCAAACACACTCCCGTTTTTTTTCCTAACCAAAATGCTGAAAAAACGCGCTTTTAACACTTTTTTTCTAAAAATTACTTTTTTTGCTCTCTACTCCCTTTCTCCTTACCCCGAAACACTTCCTAATCATCTTTTCCGGGAACCCAACGACCAAAAATAGTGAAAAAAGCTCCCTAAAGGAGAGAAAATAAAATTTTCTTTTTTTATAATTGATTTCACATTTTCCCTCTCCTCTCTACGAAAAAAAAACAGAAAAACCACATACTTTTTCCGCCCTTTTTATCCACCGAAATAGGAAAACCTGGCAAGGGAAAATGTCCCATTAAAAAATTTTTCTTTTTTTTTTTTTTACTTTTTTTGCATCTTCCTCATCAAAAAATTGTCGAAAAAATTACCACTTCTACCTTTTTTTTTTTGAAATTTCCGACTTAAAAAAAGTGCCCTCCAAACTGGCCGCTAAGCGCGCTGAAGTTTCATTTTTTACAAATTACCTTTTTTTCCGCCG